>WNWK01003439.1:104173-167324 GCA_009830355.1 Cherax destructor | reverse complement strand
GGGCAATGTGTGTGTAAATATTATGCAGAAAATTCGAATGTGGAAATTAGGAGAAGGTGTGGAGTTACTAAAAGTATTTGTCAGAGGGCTGAAGAGGGGTTGTTGAGGTGGTTTGGTCATTTAGAGAGAATGGATCAAAGTAGAATGACTTGGAGCGTATAAATCTGTAGGGAAGGAAGGCGGGGTAGGTCGTCCTAGAAAGGTTGGGGGGAAGGGGTAAAGGAGGTTTTGTGGGCGAGGGCTTGGACTTCCAGCAAGCATGTGTGAGCGTGTTAGATAGGAGTGAATGGAGACGAATGGTTTTGGGACATGACGATCTGTTGGAGTGTGAGCAGGGTAACATTTTGTGAAGGGATTCAGGAAACCATTTAATTTATTTAGTTGGACTTGAGTCCTGGAAATGGGAAGTACAATGCCTGCACTTTAAGGAGGGAGTCTGAGATAGTGACAGCTGGGAGGGACTTTTCTCAGCTGTCGTATCTGAGTTCCTCTGCAAAGACAGTGATTATGTATGAGTGTGGTGAAAGTGTTGAATGATGATGAAAGTATTTTCTTTTTGGGGATTTTCT
Organism: Cherax destructor; assembly: GCA_009830355.1. Taxonomy (NCBI): domain Eukaryota; kingdom Metazoa; phylum Arthropoda; class Malacostraca; order Decapoda; family Parastacidae; genus Cherax; species Cherax destructor. Next base: position 166,755 of record WNWK01003439.1, on the reverse strand, counting down.
TTCTTTTTGGGTCACCCTGCCTCGGTGGGAGACGGCCGACTTGTTGAAAAAAAAAAAAAAAAAAAATTGGCAATTGTCATAACACCATTCTTCAAGGAGTTTCATATATACTCCTGGATGTCTAAAACATTGCTGGGGCCTATAAATACTTCGTATATATTTATAGACAATAGTAAATGACCAAGGTAGGCGAAAATGTTCACCTGTTGGTGTGATTGTGACTATTTGAGTACTATTTCAGTACATAATATTAGTGTTAGAACAAAGATTGGCTATGAAATCACAGGAACTATTGTAAATTGTAATTATCAGAACATAAAAATTATATAAATTAAAATGAAAACTAGAAAAAAAAGTATATCGGCAATACAGTGGTTCCTTGGTTTTCGTGCATCTCCAAACTCGAACTTTTATGTTAGTGTATTTTCGTAAGTGCTGTTGCAAGTGTATTTTTGGGGGTCTGAAATAGACTAACCTACGTGACATTATTTCTTAAGGAAGTAAATTCGTTCGGTAATGGCACTTGAACAGCATTCTGGAATGAATTTTCGGCGAAAACCGAGGGACCACTGTACTTCTGCAAGCGGCAGGACTTGATTGTGCCGTCAGGTGAGCATCCAGCACCAAATTGGCGGGCTTATATCTCGGTAAGTACTGGCCCTAAATTTTTTTTTAGCCTATCCTGTTTATAAAAATGCGCTCTTCATTTAAAAAAAAATGAATTTTTTTTTTTTTTCAAAATATTCGGAGCAGTACGCAGGTGAACGTATATCTACGTGTGGACAGTTTAAGGGTTAAAGGAGGGGTTTGGGATATTTGCTGTTTGGAGTGACATCTAAACTGTCATATTTGGGCACCTCTACAAAAACAGTGATTATGTGTGAATGATGGTGAAAGCTTCTTTCTCTTTTGGGTTGCCCTGCCTCTGTGAGAGACAGTCAGTTTTGAAAATAAAAATTAGTTGGAACAAAAGAGACATATGGTATAACTCAGTGGTAGGAATAGATAAGCAGAGGGAAGATTTTGAATTTAATAATGTAAGCCAATTTGAACAACACACTTGTTGAATTGGTTGGTTTAGGCTGGGTTGCCTGTCAGCCAGTACATATTGGTATTTTAAATTTTAATTTCATGTTTATGTACCCTTGATATCAGTTATCCTTGGAACTCAAAATTTAAATTTGATATGCAGTATGTTTACTTCACCCTTGTTATTCATTTTCCTCTTTTAAGTAAATGCAAAGTATTTTGTTTGTTTTAGCAACTCATGAATCCAATGGGCTACACATCATAACAGCACTTATCCTTAGTGATATCAACCCACTGGCAAAAGCTCGCATGGACCTTGTCTTAGAGTTGAAGAACAATGCCTCAAAATTGCTTTTGGCAATAATGGAATCGAGGGCTGACTCAGAAAATGCAGAACGGATTCTCCAAAGCATGCATATTGACCAACTGGTATGTAGATTCTTTTGATATTAACAGCTCTCTAGGTACAAAATTTGACACTTTTTGTTGATACTGTACTAAACACTTACCTTTCCACACTATTGTCTGTCCATATCTGACATGCAGTATCCTTGCATGGAGATCAACATTAAGCTATTTTAAATCAGTCATTGCTCAGCAAAGGTAACAGTCTTTAGAAACATCTCGAACTCCAGCTTCAAACTATACACACTGCCTATATTTAAACCCCTAAGCAAATCACACACAATGTCTTTAAATACACAAGATTTTTTATTTTGCATCTTCAGGATCTTGAACTGGAATGCTAACAAAAATTTAAGACACTTTCCAAGACACTTATTAAAACATTTGCCCTTAAGTGCACATTTGTGTATCAGAGTTCACACTATGCTGGCTTGGCCCTCACGTTTAACACTACCACTTAGTACAAAATATATTCCCAGGTGCCCTTACCACCTCTTCCAAGAAGTCATTTGAGGCATCATCCAAAACTAGTCTTTCTCAATTAATATCTTACTGACACACACTAACACTGTGGAACCAGTTCAGTGATTACCTGGATCTGTACTACACTGCTGAGTTTCAGATAAAACATCACTTCTCTGAGAAATAGAAGTATCATTTGTAATGTAAGGCAAGCCTACCTGCAGTACAGACGTCTTAAACTTGTTTTAAGAATAATGCATATGCATGGATGTTGAAATTATAGAAATTATAGAATATTGGGTATTGCAAATATCACCCATGTTCAAAAAAAAAAAGATTATCAAATTAGAAATTTTTCCAAATTGAATTTCAGCAATTTTCCTCCTCTTTAGAAAAAAATTTCAAAGTTTCTAAGGTCATTCCATATTCAAAAATTTTGGAAAACATTCTCTCTTTTATTTTTAAATTCTGAATTATGATTTTTTCTGAATTGAAGGTCACCAAATTATAATTCAAAAGTTTGCTCTTACTCAAAAAATGTAATACATATTTTGAATATCATTTCATATCCAACAATTATTGGATTTTAAGGAACTGCAGCTAGGAAAGGTACAGTATTACTGTATATCCCATAGTAAATTACTTTTTTTCTTCTACATGTTGAGCAGAAATATATTTACAGACTCTCATAAGTCATCAACCAACAAATCTGTTTAAAGGATGAACATTGGCCTAGATTGACAGATAGTGAGAAAGACTATGTTTATAGAGAAATCTTCATTATGATATTTCATTTAGGACTGGACTTTATTAGGTATACAAATTAACTGCCTCATAAGGCAGATGAGCACTTTGAGGTCAGGCTTGTCAGAGGTCTCATTTGAGGTCATGGGGAGAGAAGTCATACAGTCTCTTCTCTCTCCCCATGACTTTAATTTGTTACCTCACTTGTAACCTCTCACAAACTTATTTACCATACAAGGTGCTCTTTTTCCTTGCAAGGCAGTATATCATGTTTTGTATACAAAATACTTGATTAAGTACTGGATGAAAGTGTTTTCTCAAGTCTATATCTGGTTAAATTTAACCAGAAATAGGCTTGTGAAATAAAAACAACATGTAGATTTTGAAAATTTGCTATATTTAATTAATTTTCTGAAAAACTAAATTTAGTCTAATCTCCACTTCCCAGCTGGATATGGTATGCAACTTGTACCACCAGGAGAGTATGGATGAAGATGAGTTCTTTGAAGAGGGTTCTCCTGATGGTGATGATGGAGTCTCTCCAAAAGAAGTAAGATGCTCCTAGTATTAATGGGTTAGATTTTATATGCAAGCACTGTATATATATTATTTTATTTGTAGCCTAAGCTTCAGAAGAGTACAGTAATTATTTTTTTTATCATTGGAATATATTTATTTTTTATATTTGAGTCAACTTGTTATACAGTGGAACTCCGGATTTCATACACACCAAATATCGTACGTTTTGGATTTAGACCACTTTTTTGGGCAACATTTTGGTCCGGATTTCATACCTCCACCCGGAAATCATACACATCAGATGCGTCCCCCGCCCGGGATGCCACCACTCATGTGTACGTGTCTCGGTCTGGCTCTGTCACTGGTCGAGTGAGCATTACTTCGTGCGTTCATCCGAAACATTTCGTAATAATCCATTGTTTTTTGTGCTTAACTATTGAGTGCAACTGTGAAATAAGCCACCATTGGCCCAAAGAAAGTCCTTATGGAGGGGGATTCCCCTTCCAAACAATAAGCTCTCCTCTCTCTCTCCTTCTTGCCTTCTATACGCCAACAAGAGTCTTCAATAATGGTATGTAATAGTGATTTAAATGTTCATTTATCCATTTCATTAGTGCTTTATATTTATTTCTCATTGTTTTCTGTATGTAAAACTATAGTTATTCTTTAAAAAATGTAGTATTTTTTGTTAATATTTTTGGGTGTCTGGAATGGATTAATTGTATTTACATTATTTTTTATGGGAAATATTACTTCGGTTTTCATACGTTTCGGATTTAGACTGACCTTCTGGAACGGATTAAGTACGAAATCCGGGGTTCCACTGTATATGAGTCAACAGTATATTATATTTGAGTCAACAGTATTTTGTATTTGAGTCAATATATTTTATATTTGAGTCAAAACAATGTCTCTGAGGTGACCTACTGTCATTATAGCTAATTGTAATATTGTGCAGTGGTAATAAAGTAGAATAAATTTTGTGTTCAATATTTCTAAAGCTTTTTTTACAAAATAGTAAAACCACATTGCTTGACAAGACTGTCAAGTATGCCTATCAAAAAAAAAAGTTTTGATCTCTACTAGCAATTACTTCAGCTGAGGTTACAGTTTATAAACCTCAACAGACACGGATGCTAGTAGGTATAAAAACTATTTATATAGGTAGTAGGTTGGTAGACAGCAACCACCCAGGGAGGTACTACCGTCCTGCCAGGTGACTGGGAAACAGAAACCTGAAACTGTTTTACATGATGGTAGGATTGCTGGTTTCTTTTTTTCAGTCTCATAAACACGCTGGATAACAGGTATATCTAGCTACTTCTACTTACACTTTAGGTCACACTACACAGGCATGCACAGTCATATATATACATACACACATCTAGGTTTTTCTTCTTTTTCTTAATAGCTCCTGTTCTTTTTATTTTCTCTATTGTCCATGGGGAAGTGGAAAAGAATATTTCCTCCGTAAGCCATGCGTGTCGTATGAGGCGACTAAAATGCCAGGAGCAATGGGCTAGTAACCCCTTCTCCTGTACACATTTACTAAAAAAGAGAAGAGAAACTTTATAAAACAGGGTTGTTTGAATGTGTGTGGATGTAGTGCGGATGATAAGAAAGAGATGATTGCTGATGTTATGAATGAAAAGAAGTTGGATGTCCTGGCCCTAAGCGAAACAAAGCTGAAGGGGGTAGGCGAGTTTCAGTGGGGAGAAATAAATGGGATTAAGTCAGGAGTATCTGAGAGAGTTAGAGCTAAGGAAGGGGTAGCAATAATGTTGAAGGATCAGTTATGGAAGGAGAAGAGGGTATATGAATGTGTAAATTCAAGGATTATGTGGATTAAAATAAGGGTCGGATGTGAAAAGTGGGTCATAATAAGCGTGTATGCACCTGGAGAAGAGAGGAGAGTAGAAGAGAGAGAGAGATTTTGGGAGATGTTAAGCGAATGTATAGGAACTTTTGAACCAAGTGAGAGAGTAATTGTGGTAGGGGACCTAAATGCTAAAGTAGGAGAAACATGTAGAGAGGGTGTGGTAGGTAAGTTTGGGGTGCCAGGTGTAAATGATAATGAGAGCCCTTTGATTGAACTTTGTATAGAAAGGGGCTTAGTTATAGGTAATACATATTTTAAGAAGAAGAGGATAAATAAGTATACAAGATATGATGTAGGGTGTAATGACAGTAGTTTGTTGGACTACGTATTGGTAGATAAAAGACTGTTGAGTAGACTTCAGGATGTACATGTTTATAGAGGGGCCACAGATATATCAGATCACTTTTTAGTTATAGCTACAGTGGGAGTAAAAGGTAGATGGGATACAAGGGAAATAGAAGCAGTAAGTAAGAGAGAGGTGAAGGTTTATAAACTAAAAGAGGAGGCAGTTAGGGTAAGATATATACAATTATTGGAGGATAGATGGGCTAGTGAGAGTGTAGGCAATGGGGTCGAGGATGTATGGGGTAGATTTAAAAATGTAGTGTTAGTGTTCAGCAGAAGTTTGTGGTTACAGGCGAGTGGGTGCGGGAGGGAAGAAGAGCGATTGGTGGAATGATGATGTAAAGAGAGTAGTAAGGGAGAAAAAGTTAGCATATGAGAGGTTTTTACAAAGTAGAAGTGATGCAAGGAGGGAAGAGTATATGGAGAGAAAAAGAGAGGTTAAGAGAGTGGTGAAGCAATGTAAAAAGAGAGCAAATGAGAGAGTGGGTGAGATGTTATCAACAAATTTTGTTGAAAATAAGAAAAAGTTTTGGAGTGAGATTAATAAGTTGAGGAAGCCTAGGGAACAAATGGATTTGACAGTTAAAAATAGGAGAGGAGAGTTATTAAATGGAGAGTTAGAAGTATCGGGAAGATGGAGGGAATATTTTGAGGAGTTGTTAAATGTTGATGAAGACAGGGAAGCTGTGATTTCGTGTATAGGGCAAGGAGGAATAACATCTTGTAGGAGTGTGGAAGAGCCAGTTGTGAGTGTGGGGAAAGTTCGTGAGGCAGTGGGTAGAATGAAAGGGGGTAAGGCAGCTGGGATTGATGGGATAAAGATAGAAATGTTAAAAGCAGGTGGGGATATAGTTTTGGAGTGGTTGGTGCTATTATTTAATAAATGTATGGAAGAGGGTAAGGTACCTAGGGATTGGCAGAGAGCGTGTATTGTTCCTTTGTATAAAGGCAAAGGGGACAAAAGAGAGTGCAAAAATTATAGGGGAATAAGTTATTATTGAAAGAATTAAGAGTAAGACAGAAAGCAGGATAGCAGATGAACAAGGGGGCTTTAGGAAAGGTAGGGGGTGTAGACCAAGTGTTTACAGTGAAACATATAGGTGAACAGTATTTGGATAAGTTTAAAGAGGTTTTTATGGCATTTATGGATTTGGAAAAGGCGTATGATAGGGTGGATAGGGGGGCAATGTAGCAGATGTTGCAGGTGTATGGAATAGGAGGTAGGTTAAGAGGTGTGGGGGTTAAAAGATAAAGAATCAAATGCAAAGTGGGAGTTGTCACAGTTGCTTTTTGCTGATGACACTGTGCTTTTGGGAGATTCTGAAGAGAAGGTGCAGAGGTTGGTGGATGAATTTGGTAGGGTGTGTAAAAGAAGAAAATTGAAGGTGAATATAGGAAAGAGTAAGGTGATGAGGATAACAAAAAGATTAGGTGACGAAAGATTGGATATCAGATTGGAGGGAGAGAGTATGGAGGAGGTGAATGTATTCAGATATTTGGGAGTGGACATGTCAGCAGATGGGTCTATGAAGGATGAGGTGAATCATAGAATTGATGAGGGGAAAAGGATGAGTGGAGCACTTCAGAGTCTATGGAGACAAAGAACTTTGTCCATGGAAGTAAAGAGGGGAATGTATGAGAGTATAGTTATACCAACACTCTTATATGGGTGTGAAGCATGAGTGATGAATGTTGCAACGAGGAGAAGGCTGGAGGCAGTGGAGATGTCATGTCTGAGGTCAGTGTGTGGTGTGAATATAATGCAGAGAATTTGGAGTTTGGAAATTAGGAGGAGGTGCGGGATTACCAAAACTATTATCCAGAGAGCTGAAGAGGGGTTATTGAGGTGGTTCGGACATGTAGAGAGAATGGAACGAGACAGAATGACTTCGAGAGTGTATAAATCTGTAGTGGAGGGAAGGCGGGTAGGGGTCGGCCTAGGAAAGGCTGGAGGGAGGGAGTAAAGGAGGTTTTGTGTGCGAGGGGCTTGGACTTCCAGCAAGCATATGTAAGCATATTTGATAGGAGTGAATGGAGACAAATGGTTTTTGATACTTGACAGGGCTGTTGGAGTGTGAGCAAAGTAACATTTATGAAGGGATTCAGGGAAACCGGCAGGCCGGACTTGAGTCCTTTAGATGGGAAGTACAGTGTCTGCACTCTGAAGGAGGGGTGTTAATGTTGCAGTTTTATAACTGTAGTGTAAAACACCCCTCTGGCAAGACAGTGATGGAGTGAATGATGATGAAAGTTTTTCTTTTTCGGGCCACCCTGCCTTGGTGGGAATCGGCCGATGTGTTAATAAAAAAAAAATATACGTAATTTCTTCCAACAGTGTGAGCTTCATTGTCATTTGTACAGTCCTGTTAAATATTTTTCTTCTAATTAAAATTTAATAAGGTATTTAAATTTATTCTCAGAAAAGCATTTAATTGTTTGATATCACTACACATCAAATTTCACCATTGGGCATTAATGTTATATGCAGTAGTCGTTTTAATTTTTCTGTTACATACTTTGTGTCTGAACACATTGTGCAAGTGGTGACTTCATGCATGATAGCCAAACTTGTATGCAAAATTCATGAACAGTAGTTTATCTTCAAATGATATTTATCAGAATGTTAAAGTGGGACAACATTTCTATCACTGTTGAGCTTTATCAAGTCATGACTTGATTAAACACAATACTGAGGAAAATGTTGTCCCATTAAGAGCTTGTTCTGTTTATTGTATCTTTATACCATGACATTCATCATTTGAACATACGTGCTGTGCTAAAAATGTCTGAAGAAGATTCCAAGAATGGAATTTTCAAGAGGATAATGATGGTGATGGGGGTTTCAGAAGGGTACATATATTAGGGAACTTATTGTTTTAGGTATACACCTAACTATTTTTGTTTTCTAGGTTGGACACAATATCTACATATTGTGCCATCAGCTAGCTAAACACCATAAGGAACTAGAGGAATTACTCTCCAAAAGTGGCAATGAAAAGCACAGTAAGGCACTGACTCATTACAGAGAAAATACTGCCCAGATTGAGGTGAGTTACCCTTGAAAAGCTAATTTACCAAAGCTTATATATTTCATACTGTATGTACCATAAATACTTTTGTAATTCATATTTATTTCCACTATATTACTTCTTCTTTCAACAAATTGGCCGTATCTCACCAAGGCAGGGTGGCCTAAAAAGAAAACAAAAGTTTCACTATATTACTTATATTGCAATCAATTAAATAACAAGTATAGCAGATTATTTTTACCAACAGGAGAATGAATTACAATTATGAGAATGAATGTCCATTAGACTGCTGCTCTTGAATCACTATCTTATTCTGTCCATCTATTATCACACGGCTCTGGTGGCTAAAGCTCTCGCTTCACACGGCGAGGGCCTGGGTTCGATTCCCAGCCAGGGCAGAAACATTGGGCGTGTTTCTTTACACCTGTTGTCTATGTTCCCCATCAGTAAAATGGGTACCTGGGTGTTAGTCGACTGGTGTGAGTCGCATCCTAGGACACTGACCTAATCTGCCCGAAATGCTCAGCATAACAAGGGACTTTCTATATAGTAATATGTCACTGATGTCAGCTAGGCCCGTATACCATGTACATGTTCTTGTAGTAAATAAAGATATTATTCATGTCCAATTATTTTTCTTTCTGTTCTCAATTGTAAAAAATTATACTCACTTCATAGCATGTACCTTGTGTATTTCTGTATAAGTACTTGTATTGGGTGTTTTTACCCAAGGGTGTATACTGTTAACTACCTAATTGTATTATAATTCCAGATTGTTCGAAGTGACCGCACAATGGAGCAAATTGTTTTCCCTATCCCAGAGATCTGCAATTACCTGACAAGAGAAACAAAACAGAGAGTCTACCAAACTGCTGAACGGGATGAACAGGGAACTAAAGTCACTGATTTCTTTGAAAAGTGTAATGATATGTTCATAGAAATGCAGTGGCAGAGAAAATTGAAAAGTAAGTGCAGAAATGGTAAAGGAAATGAAGTACTGTATTAATTTCCCTCTTACCATTTCATTTCTTTAGCTATACTGACATTGCAGTACCACTCAATGGTCTTGTATTTATTCTCCACCTCTACATTAACCTTTATATTTTTTCCTGTGTGTGTTTTTGCTATTTATTTGCTTTATACTTTCTTAAATACTATACTTATTACGCATTTGCATTTGCTATATTGTACATACAATGCCTATCTGATGGAGAGGAATCTTTGCTTTTCAACATTCCTGTAGTTAAGTATTGGACCATTCTCTGGATATAATCCACAGCAGCTGATTAGCATCCAGGCTCTTGCTTTTGGCTAAATGAACTTTCTTCACTCCTCTTTCCCTCTCTGCTTGCTCTCTTAATTCACAGATATGAATGAAACATTACCTATAGATTGTAAACAGAGCCATACTGCTGTTGTTCATTGGCATGTATAGTTTTCTTGAAAAGAGTGTAAGGTCTTATCTTATGGTGAATTGATTACTGTATTTTTAGTATATTCAACTACTGTACTTCTTTTACTGAAATAATGAAAATGTCACATTCTTTCTTTCTTTCAACACGTCAACCGTTTCCCACCAAAGCGGGGTGGCCCAAAAGAAAAAATGAAAGTTTCTCCTTTTATACAGGAGAAGAGGTTACTAGCCCCTTGCTCCCGGCATTTTAGTCGCCTCTTATGACACGCATGGCTTACGGAGGAAGAATTCTGTTCCACTTCCCCATGGAGATAAGAGGAAATAAGAATAAGAACTAGTAAGAAAATAGAAGAAAACCCAGAGGGTGTGTGTATATACATATGCTTGTACATGAATGTGTAGTGTGACCTAAGTGTAAGTAGAAGTAACAAGACATACCTGAAATCTTGCATGTTTATGAGACAGAAAAGACACCAGCAATCCTACCATCATGTAAAACAAATACAGGCTTTCGTTTACACTCACTTGGCAGGACGGTAGTACCTCCTGGGCGGTTGCTGTCTACCAACCTACTACCTAAAATATATATATATATATATATTCTTTCTTTTCAACACGTCGGCCGTTTCCCACCGAGCAGGGTGGCCCAAAAGAAAACGAAAGTTTCTCCTTTTACATTTAGTAATATATACAGGAGAAGGGTTACTAGCCCCTTGCTCCCAGCATTTTAGTCGCCTCTTACGACACGCATGGCTTACGGAGGATAGAATTCTGTTCCACTTCCCCATGGAGATAAGAGGAAATAAGAACAAGAACTAGTAAGAAAATAGAAGAAAACCCAGAGGGTGTGTGTTTTATATAATATATGCTTGTACATGAATGTGTAGTGTGACCTAAGTGTAAGTAGAAGTAACAAGACATACCTGAAATCTTGCATGTTTATGAGACAGAAAAAGACACCAGCAATCCTACCATCATGTAAAACAATTACAGGCTTTCTTTACACTCACTTGGCAGGACGGTAGTACCTCCCTGGGCGGTTGCTGTCTACCAACCTACTACCTAGTGTATATATATTTCTTCTTCTTTCAACACGTCGGCCGTTTCCCAATCGAAGGGGGTGGCCCAAAATGAAAAACGAAAGTTTCCCTTTTACATTTAGTAATATATACAGGAGAAGGGGTTACTAGCCCCTTGCTCCCAGCATGTTAGTCGCCTCTTACGACACGCATGGCTTACGGAGGAAGAATTCTGTTCCACTTCCCCATGGAGATAAGAGGAAATAAGAACAAGAACTAGTAAGAAAATAGAAGAAAACCCAGAGGGGTGTGTGTATATACATATGCTTGTACATGAATGTGTAGTGTGACCTAAGTGTAAGTAGAAGTAACAAGACATACCTGAAATCTTGCATGTTTATGAGACAGAAAAAAGACACCAGCAATCCTACCATCATGTAAAACAAATACAGGCTTTCGTTTTACACTCACTTGGCAGGACTGTAGTACCTCTCTGGGCGGTTGCTGTCTACCAACCTACTACCTAGATAGAATATATATATATATATATATATCTTTCTTTCTTTCAACACGTCGGCCGTTTCCCACCGAAGCAGGGTGGCCCAAAAGAAAAAACGAAAGTTTCTCCTTTTACATTTAGTAATATATACAGGAGAAGGGTTACTAGCCCCTTGCACCCGGCATTTTAGTCGCCTCTTACGACACGCATGGCTTACGGAGGAAGAATTCTGTTCCACTTCCCCATGGAGATAAGAGGAAATAAGAACAAGAACTAGTAAGAAAATAGAAGAAAACCCAGAGGGGTGTGTGTATATACATATGCTTGTACATGAATGTGTAGTGTGACCTAAGTGTAAGTAGAAGTAACAAGACATACCTGAAATCTTGCATGTTTATGAGACAGAAAAAAGACACCAGCAATCCTACCATCATGTAAAACAAATACAGGCTTTCGTTTTACACTCACTTGGCAGGACGGTAGTACCTCCCTGGGCGGTTGCTGTCTACCAACCTACTACCTATAATATATATATATATTCTTTCTTCTTTCAACACGTCGGCCGTTTCCCACCGAAGCGGGGTGGCCCAAAATGAAAAACGAAAGTTTTCCCTTTTACATTTAGTAATATATACAGGAGAAGGGGTTACTAGCCCCTTGCTCCCGGCATTTTAGTCGCCTCTTACGACACGCATGGCTTACGGAGGAAGAATTCTGTTCCACTTCCCCATGGAGATAAGAGGAAATAAGAACAAGAACTAGTAAGAAAATAGAAGAAAACCCAGAGGGGTGTGTATATATATATGCTTGTACATGAATGTGTATTGTGACCTAAGCGTAAGTAGAAGTAGCAAGATGTACCTGAAATCTTGCATGTTTATGAGACAGAAAAAAGACACCAGCAATCCTACCATCATGTAAAACAATTACAGGCTTTCGTTTTACACTCACTTGGCAGGACGGTAGTACCTCCCTGGGTGGTTGCTGTCTACCAACCTACTACCTATAATATATATATATATATATCTTCTTTCTTTCAACACGTCGGCCGTTTCCCAATGAAGCAGGGTGGCCCAAAAGAAAAAACGAAAGTTTCTCCTTTTACATTTAGTAATATATACAGGAGAAGGGGTTACTAGCCCCTTGCACCCGGCATTTTAGTCGCCTCTTACAACACGCATGGCTTACGGAGGAAGAATTCTGTTCCCCTTTCCCATGGAGATAAGAGGAAATAAGAACAAGAACTAGTAAGAAAATAGAAGAAAACCCAGAGGGGTGTGTGTATATACATATGCTTGTACAGGAATGTGTAGTGTGACCTAAGTGTAAGTAGAAGTAACAAGACATACCTGAAATCTTGCATGTTTATGAGACAGAAAAAAGACACCAGCAATCCTACCATCATGTAAAACAATTACAGGCTTCCGTTTTACACTCATTTGGCAAGACGGTAGTACCTCCTGGGTGGTTGCTGTCTACCAACCTACTACCTATATTATATATATATATATATATATATATATATATATATATATATATATATATATATATATATATATTTATATATATTTTGTACATGGGTTGCAAATGCTGCAGCGAGGAGGAGGTTGGAGGCAGTGGAGATGTCCTGTCTAAGGGCAATGTGTGGTGTAAATATTATGCAGAAAATTCGGAATGTGGAAATTAGGAGGTGTGGAGTTACTGAAAGTATTTGTCAGAGGGCTGAAGAGGGGTTGTTGAGGTGGTTTGGTCATTTAGAGAGAATGGATCAAAGTAAAATGACTTGGAGAGCGTATAAATCTGTAGGGGAAGGAAGGCGGGGTAGGGGTCGTCCTAGAAAAGGTTGGAGGAAGGGGTAAAGGAGGTATTGTGGGCGAGGGGCTTGGACTTCCAGCAAGCATGTGTGAGCGTGTTAGATAGGAGTGAATGGAGACGAATGGTTTTGGGACATGATGATCTGTTGGAGTGTGAGCAGGGTAACATTTTGTGAAGGGATTCAGGGAAACCAGTTAATTGATTTAGTTGGACTTGAGTCCTGGAAATGGGAAGTACAATGCCTGCACTTTAAAGGAGGGGTCTGGGATAGTGACAGCTGGGAGGGACAATTCTCAGCTGTCGTATCTGAGCTCCTCTGCAAAGACAGTGATTATGTATGAGTGTGGTGAAAGTGTTGAATGATGATGAAAGTATTTTCTTTTTGGGGATTTTCTTTCTTTTTGGATCACCCTGCCTCGGTGGGAGACGGCCGACTTGTTGAAAAAAAAAAAAAAAATTGTACATGAATGTGTAGTGTGACCTAAGTGTAAGTAGAAGTAACAAGACATACCTGAAATCTTGCATGTTTATGAGACAGAAAAAAGACCAGCAATCCTACCATCATGTAAAACAATTACAGGCTTTCGTTTTACACTCACTTGGCAGGACGGTAGTACCTCCCTGGGCGGCTGCTGTCTACCATCCTACTACCTAGGAAAATGTCACATTACTATGGTTATAATAATACACATATTGCTTACTGCTGCTGCCACCATCACTGCCAAAAAGACATCTAGAAAATGAGTTACTTTAATCAGCTTTTTTCTCAGCAGGATCATTGTCAAATTTGGTGTAAGTGATGGTGAATGTGTTTCATTCTGTGGGTTACTTTATATTGATGGAAAATGAGTGGCATTTTATCGCTCTTTGGTGCTTTAACCCTTTGGGGGTCGGTGCCGTACTAGTACGTTTTACGAGCAGGGGTTGGTGCCGTACTAGTACGCCCAAATTCTAGTGGCCTCAATTTAAGCAGAAAACGTCTGGTAGGCATACATATGAAAGAATGGGTCTCTGTGGTCAGTGTGCGCAGTATAAAAAAAATTCTGCAGTACACACTGCATAATGAGAGAAAAAAAACTCTGACCGTTTTTTTCGATTAAAACAGCGAGTTTGCAGTCGATTTTCGTATGGTTTTTATTGATGTATTCTCGTTTTCTTGGTCTCATTTGATAGAATGGAAGATATATTACAGAAATAGAGATGATTTTGATTGGTATGACAATGACAAGTACCTTGAAATTGAGCTCAAAGTAGCGAAAATGTTCGATTTTTGACGATGTTCAAGAGTAAACAAATCACACCATGCCTCCAATACACATCAACTGGTGAGTCTTATATTCATGCACAAGTGCTCTGATATTATTTATACCATTTTTACAATGATGCAGTTGTATACATAACAGTAAATCTTCTATTTTTTGTGAGAATAAAAATTCAAAATGAAAAGCAAAAGTAATGGAACAGGGGCCTGGAGACGTGACTAATGAACAGAGAACATGTTATTTTAGTGCCAGGAATGTCTGCCTTGTTTACTCTGGATCCTATTTTGAAATTGGCATCGTTTGAAATTTGTGTGAAATTGGAAAATTGCCATTTTCTGACCACTATTTTGGGCAGATGAAATTGGTAAATAGGCGGTTTCTTGTACTCAATCGATAGAAGAAATAGAGTTCTAGCGAAATAGCTATATTTTTAGGAGACTGAAACATTGGAATTTGTCGAAAATAGGGCTCAAAGTGGGCAAAATCGCCGATGCGTAAGTGTCATGGCTACCGCTAACTTCGCGAAAGCATAATTCCATTAGTTTTTGATCAAATTTCATAATTTTGGTGGCGTTATGATCGGAAAAAGATTCTCTATCTTTTCATAAGAAAAAATTAATTTTTTTTTTTCCAAAAAAATTTCGACCCCAGGAACACTTTCCTGAGAAGGCCTGTCGACCCCCAAAGGGTTAAATGTCATAGTGGGTGGGGTGGCCAGGCGGGCTACCATACCTCCCACACCTGACTTTCTACAAATAAATACTATTCACCTCTCAACCTACATTAAGACTACAAATATTTTAAGGTAAGTAATGAGTGTACTGTATACATGCATTTTATCGCTCTAGGGCGCTTTATTACGTGTGAGTGGGTTGACCAGGAGGGCTACCATACCTACCACACCTGATTTCTTACAATAAATATTACTCACCTCTCACCCTACATTAAGACTATTACAAATATTTTGAGGTAAGTAATGTGAGTGTACTGTGTGCTTATTTCACTTTTTCTTGTTTCTTTAATGCCTAGTTCTATTGCTAACTTAATATATGTTAGTGTAAACTTGTTATCCGGCATTTATATCATTTATAAGTGAAAAAAATAGCGTTCTGCTTTCCGGCGATGTCCATTTTCCGGCGGTAACCTGGAACCTAGCCTGCCATATAAGTGGGGCCCTACTGTAACTGACGAGATAGTAGATAGTATAAATAAATTTTTGCTTAATTTAATTATTAATAATTCGTATAGTGCATCCTAGAATGTTTAATATAACATTAAGAATATTTGGCCTACAAATAGAAAGGACCGGTAAGCCAGCGGAAGGCCTCTGTCAGATGACCAAAAGCTGCAACAGTGGGTCATCATATGACTAAGACCTGTGTCAGGAAATACTTGTCCTGTTTCCTGACGAACCTTACCTAACCAATCCTACAAATAGAAAGGAGTTAGCCTACTTTATATATGTCAAAAAGAGCAAAGAAATAGGAATGTGTGGGTTCATGCTTTATTTCATGTGAAGCACTAAACTGTGTAGGTCATTCAGCACACGAAGTGGTGCAGGCTTGATTCTCCATCCACTTATTACAAAACAGATGTACTACTAAATTGTATTCGCTGATTTCATACAAAAGAGTGATTCACTGTTTCGGTAACAGTTTGGTAAAGATGCAAATTTGGAATGTGTAACTGTTAACAGTTTGATTCATTTGTTTTTATTTCTGTCTTGCAGGTCAAGCAGTATTGTCTACCATTAGCAACTATATGTCCTTATGGAGTAGATTACTCTTCTTATTGGCATTAATGAATAACCTCATTGTTGGATTCTTCTATCCATATACTAGTCATTTGCCAAGTAAGTAATACATACTATATCTGATTTGTTTCATGTAATGAAATTTGCATGTAGTACTGGATGAGTATATTTTTATATTAATTTTTAAGCATCAGTTTTTTATTTCTTGGTTATTACTATACTTAAATGTTATCTGTTAGTAGAACTCACATTTTATCTTAGAAAATATTGTCCCACCGAGGCAGGGTGACCCAAAAAAGAAGAAATGCTTTCACAAAGTTTTTTTTCTTCTTTTTACATTCAGTAATTTATAAAGGAAAAGGGTTAGTTAAATTATAATGTGTACGGAAATTCATTTTCCCTATATGTATTAATCGCCATATTTCCCACTTTCTTGTAGCTACAGTTAGAGTAAAAGGTAGATGGGGCAAAAAGAAAATGGCAACAGCAAGTAAGAGAGAGGTAAAAGTGTATAAACTAAGGGAGGAGGAAGTTAGGGTGAGATATAAGCAACTATTGGCTGAAAGGTGGGCTAGTGCAAGTATGAGTAGTGGGGGGGGGGGGGGTTGAAGAGAGTTGGGATAGTTTTAAAAATGCAGTATTAGAATGTGGGGCAGAAGTTTGTGGCTATAAGAGGGTGGGTGCAGGAGGAAAGAGGAGTGAGTGGTGGAATGAAGAAGTAAAGGGTGTGATAAAAGAGAAAAGGTAGCTTATGAGAGGTTTTACAAAACAGAAGTGTTAATAGAAGAGCAGAGTATATGGAGAGTAAAAGAAAGGTGAAGAGAGTGGTGAGAGAGTGCAAAAGAAGAGTGGAAGAAAGAATGGGAGAGGCTCTGTCAAGAAATTTTGCTGAAAACAAGAAAAAATTTTGGAGTGAGATAAACAAGGTAAGAAAGCCTAGGGAACGAATAGATTTGTCAGTTAAAAACAGAGTAGGGGAGTTAGTAGATGGGGAGCTGGAGGTATTGGGTAAATGGCGGGAATATTTTGAGGAACTTTTAAATGTTGATGAACAAAGGGAGGCGGTAATTTCATGTACTGGCCAGGGAGGTACAACATCGTTTAGGAGTGAAGAAGAGCAGGATGTGAGTGTGGAGGAGGTACGTGAGGCATTACATAGAATGAAAGGGGGTAAAGCAGCTGGAACTGACGGGATCATGACAGAAATGTTAAAAGCAGGGGGGGATATAGTGCTGGAGTGGTTGGTATTTTTGTTTAATAAATGTATGAAAGAGGGGAAGGTACCTAGGGATTGGCAGAGAGCATGTATAGTTCCTTTATATAAAGGGAAGGGGGATAAAAGAGAGTGTAAATATTATAGGGGAATAAGTTTACTGAGTAGGTTGGTAGACAGCAACCACCCAGGGAGGTACTACCATCCTGCCAGGTGACTGTGAAACAGAAACCTGAAACTGTTTTACATGATGGTAGGATTGCTGGTGTCTTTTTTCTGTCTCATAAACATGCAAGATTTCAGGTACGTCTTGCTACTTCTACTTACACTTAGGTCACACTACGCAAACATGTACACGTTTATGTATACACACTCTTCTGAGTTTTCTTTGATTTTATCTTAATAGTTCTTGTTCTTATTGCTTTTCCCTTTCATATCCATGTGGAAGTGGAATAAGAATCTTTCCTCCGTAAGCCATGCGTGTTGTAAAAGTCAATTAAAATGCCGGGAACAATGGGCTAGTAACCCCTTTTCCTGTATAGCTTACTAAAAAGAAGAAGAAGAAAACCGTCAAAGTGGAATGTTTGAATGTGCGTGGATGTTGTGCGAATGATAAGAAAGAGATGATTGTAGATGTTATGAATGAAAAGAAGCTGGATGTCCTGGCTTTAAGTGAGACAAAGCTGAAGGGGGTAGGAGAGTTTCAGTGGGGAGAAATAAATGGGATTAGATCAGGGGTTTCAAATAGAGTTAGAGCTAAAGAAGGAGTGGCAATAATGTTGAATAATCAGTTTTGGCAGGTAAAGAAGGAATATAAATGTATAAATTCAAGGATTATGTGGAGTAAAATAAAGGTTGGATGTGAAAAGTGGGTTATAGTAAGTGTTTATGCACCTGGAGAAGAGAGAAGTGTAGAGGAGAGAGAGATTTTGGGAAATGTTGAGTGAGTGTGTGGGGAGTTTGAACCAAGTGAGAGAGTAATTGTGGTTGGGGATCTTAATGCTAAAGTGGGTAAAAATGTTGTGGAGGGAGTAGGAGGTAAATTTGGGGTGCCAGGGGTAAATGTAAATGGGGAACCATTAATTGAGCGATGTGTAGAAAATGGTTTGGTAATAAGTAATACATATTTTATGAAAAAGAGGATAAATAAATATACAAGGTATGATATAGCACGTAAGGAAAGTAGTTTGTTGGATTATGTATTGGTGGATAAAAGGTTGATGAGTAGGCTTCAGGATGTACATGTTTATAGAGGGGCAACGGATATATCAGATCATTATTTGGTTGTAGCTACAGTTAGAGTAAAAGGTAGATGGGACAAAAAGAAAATGGCAACAGCAAGTAAGAGAGAGGTAAAAGTGTATAAACTAAGGGAGGAGGAAGTTAGGGTGAGATATAAGCAACTATTGGCAGAAAGGTGGGCTAGTGCAAGTAGGAGTAGTGGGGGGGTTGAAGAGAGTTGGGATAGCTTTAAAAATGCAGTATTAGAATGTGGGGCAGAAGTTTGTGGCTATAGGAGGGTGGGTGCAGGAGGAAAGAGGAGTGAGTGGTGGAATGAAGAAGTAAAGGGTGTGATAAAAGAAATAGGTAGCTTATGAGAGGTTTTTACAAAACAGAAGTGTTAATAGAAGAGCAGAGTATATGGAGAGTAAAAGAAAGGTGAAAAGAGTGGTGAGAGAGTGCAAAAGAAGAGCGGATGAAAGAATGGGAGAGGCTCTGTCAAGAAATTTGCTGAAAACAAGAAAAATTTTGGAGTGAGATAAACAAGGTAAGAAAGCCTAGGGAACGAATGGATTTGTCAGTTAAAAACAGAGTAGGGAGTTAGTAGATGGGGAGCTGGAGGTATTGGGTAGATGGCGGGAATATTTTGAGGAACTTTTAAATGTCGATGAAAAGAGGGAGGCGGTAATTTCATGTACTGGCCAGGGAGGTACAACATCGTTTAGGAGGGAAGAAGAGCAGGATGTGAGTGTGGGGGAGGTGCGTGAGGCATTACGTAGAATGAAAGGGGGTAAAGCAGCTGGAATTGACGGAATCATGACAGAAATGTTAAAAGCAGGGGGGGATATAGTGCTGGAGTGGTTGGTATTTTTGTTTAATAAATGTATGAAAGAGGGGAAGGTACCTAGGGATTGGCAGAGAGCATGTATAGTTCCTTTATATAAAGGGAAGGGGGATAAAAGAGAGTGTAAAAATTATAGGGAAATAAGTTTACTGAGTATACCAGGTAAAGTGTATGGCAGGGTTATTATTGAAAGAATTAGAGGTAAGACAGAGAGTAGGATTGCAGATGAGCAAGGAGGCTTTAGAGTGGGTAGGGGATGTGTAGATCAAGTGTTTACAGTGAAGCATATATGTGAACAGTATTTAGATAAAGGTAGAGAAGTTTTTATTGCATTTATGGATTTAGAAAAGGCATATGATAGAGTGGATAGGGAGCAATGTGGCAAATGTTGCAAGTGTATGGAATAGGTAGTAAGTTACTGAAGGCTGTAAAGAGTTTTATGAGGATAGTGAGGCTCAGGTTAGGGTGTGTAGGAGAGAGGAGATTACTTCCCGGTAAAAGTAGGTCTTAGACAGGGATGTGTAATGTCACCATGGTTGTTTAATATATTTATAGATGGGGTTGTAAAAGAAGTAAATGCTAGGGTGTTGGGTAGAGGGTGGGATTAAATTATGGAGAATTAAAATGGGAGTTGACATAGTTACTTTTTGCTGATGATACTGTGCTTATGGGAGATTCTAAAGAAAAGTTGCAAGGTTAGTGGACGAGTTTGGGAGAGTGTGTAAAGGTAGAAAGTTAAAAGTGAACATAGATAAGAGTAAGGTGATGAGGGTATCAAGCGATTTAAATAAAGAAAAATTGGATATCACATTGGAGAGAGGATTATGGAAGAAGTAAATGTTTTCAGATATTTGGGAGTTGACGTGTCAGCGGATGGGTTTATGAAGGATGAGGTTAACCATAGAATTGATGAAGGAAAAAGGTGAGTGGTGCGTTGAGGTATCTGTGGAGACAAAAACGTTATCCATGGAGGCAAAGAAGGGAATGTACGAAAGTATAGTGGTACCAACACTCTTATATGGGTGTGAAGCATGGGTTGCAAATGCTGCAGCGAGGAGGAGGCTGGAGGCAATGGAGATGTCCTGTCTAAGGGCAATGTGTGGTGTAAATATGCAGAAAATTCGGAATGTGGAAATTAGGAGAAGGTGTGGAGTTACTAAAAGTATTTGTCAGAGGGCTGAAGAGGGGTTGTTGAGGTGGTTTGGTCATTTAGAGAGAATGGATCAAAGTAGAATGACTTGGAGAGCGTATAAATTTGTAGGGGAAGGAAGGCGGGGTAGGGGTCGTCCTAGAAAAGGTTGGAGGGAAGGGGTAAAGGAGGTTTTGTGGGCGAGGGGCTTGGACTTCCAGCAAGCATGTGTGAGCGTGTTAGGAGTGAATGGAGACGAATGGTTTTTGGGACATGATGATCTGTTGGAGTGTGAGCAGGGTAACATTTTGTGAAGGGATTCAGGGAAACCAGTTAATTGATTTAGTTGGACTTGAGTCCTGGAAATGGGAAGTACAATGCCTGCACTTTAAAGGAGGGGTCTGGGATAGTGACAGCTGGGAGGGACTATTCTCAGCTGTCGTATCTGAGCTCCTCTGCAAAGACAGTGATTATGTATGAGTGTGGTGAAAGTGTTAAATGATGATGAAAGTATTTTCTTTTTGGGGATTTTCTTTCTTTTTGGGTCACCCTGCCTCGGTGTTAGACGGCCGACTTGTTGAAAAAAAAAAAAAAAAATCCCACTTTCATGAAATAGTTATGCGTCCACTCAGATTGTATAGAAAAGTAATGTATAAAAGTGAGGACCAGATTAGCACTTGGTAATTCACAATTCTTTCCACAATGTTGTCATGTTGTCACACTTAGAAAAATATTATTGGCATTTTCTTACCCTTTTTATAGACCAAATGTATGGTACAGTGTTTAGTTTTATAAAAAAAAAAATTTAATCAAATCATTCTCTTCACGGACTGATTCCACTTCTTCCTATTTAAATGTGCAATTTAATGTGTTTTCTCAGTCATGTATTCACTCACTATAGCAGCAACCTCTTGGGCTTCATGGCCTCTGTCCCACATATTTACTTAAAACAATAAATAAATTGATGATGAAATGGTAATTACGTAATGTGTTTTAAGTAAATATGTGGGACAGAGGCCATGAAGGCCAAGAGGTTGCAGCTATGGTGAGTGAATACTTGACTGAGAAAACACGTTATATTGCACATTTAAACAGGAAGAAGTGGAATCAGTCCGTGATTCCACTCATTTTAATCTTAAGTCTCATATGTTTATACTCCATATAACATAGTCATATTTTTTTTGTTTCATTGCTCCTAGACTGTTCATCTCCACTTCTCTGACTTAATTATTCATACCAAAATTTCTCCACTACTTTCAGATGTTAATGGCCATGTGAATGGCTTGCTTTGGGTGGTTCTTCTGATAGCTCTTGCCATTGTTGTAAGTTTCCAAAGGCGGATCTTCATGTATCTTCTGGGGACCATATCAATAGTGCGCCTCATATTCTCTGTAGGACCTGAACCTACTCTATGGCTACTGGGTAGTGCTAATGTAAGTTTTTTAACAAATACTTTTGTGTTAAGTAAAAGGACACAAATGCAACTAATGAGACATTTTATTGTGGCAACGTTTCGCTCTCCAGAAGCTTTTTCAAGCCGTTACAAGCAATACATGGACACAGAGGGTATATATATACTCTCAAAGTGAGGTGTAATACTAGTGGTGGTAGAAGTAGTAGTGATACAAGTTGTAGTAGTAGTAGTAATACAATAAGGTAGAACAATCAACTTGCACATGAGTAAAAGGTGATAAAAACAATTACTTGGGTAGTATTAAAACAGGTTAGACAAATATTCTACCTTATTGTATTACTACTACTACAACTTGTATCACTACTTCTTCTACCACCACTAGTATTACACCTCACTTTGAGATATATATACCCTCTGTGTCCATGTATTGCTGTAACGCGAAAGCTCAGGAGAGCAAAACGTTGCCACAATAAAATGTCTCATTAGTTGCATTTGTGTCCTTTTACTTAACATATTGTTGATAATTCTACCAATATTAATACAAATACTTTTGTGTTTGGCATTTGTTATCCAAGGTAGTACATTAGATTTTTTATTTTTTGTCTTTTTATGCTAGCAATTTTTTTGTTTAACAGCACCACTTGTTGATGTAATGTTTATATTTATTCTTCACATGGTTCTATTGAAAAAGACTTTTTCAGTCTTTATTTTGCTTTGTAGTTTTACTCATGCCATTATCTTGCTTCCTTCCCTCCACTTTCTCTTTTCTATAGTATATACAGTGGTACCTCGGGTTATGAACAGCTCCCAACTCGAACAATTATGTAAGTGTATTTTTGGGGGTCTGAAACGGATTAATCTAATTTACATTATTTACATTATTTCTGTATCGGCACTCGAACAGCCTTCTGGAACGAATTAAGCGCGTAACCAAAGGTACCACTGTACTTATCTGTCACTCTCAACCTTTCCATATTTATTTTTTACAAAACCAGCGGTCTTGTAAAAACCAACATGCATGGCTCCATAGCATATATTTCAAGTGCTCCTTCAGAAATAACATTCAAAGGTGACTGAAATATTAGAAGATTAAGTATGAGGTTGCCCTTCAAGGAATAGAAATTCCTGGAAAGAAAAGGCCATTAAAAGATGATAACATTGTTTGGGTGTTGTTGAAAGGAGATATATTTTTTGGGTTAACCCTTTCATTGGCCGTGCCATAGTACTACAGCTTTGAAGTCACTGTCCGTGCCATAGTACTACAGCTTTGAGGTCACTCTCTATGCCGTAGGTGCTACACCATGAGCTCAGCTCACTCAAATAAGCTGTGAGCAGTAAATTTGTGCCTAGATATGAGAGAATGGGTCTATGTGGTAAGTGTGCATCGTATGAAAAATCCTGCAGCACACAGTGCATAATGAGAAAAAAAAAACTGCGACCGTGTTTTTGGTTTAAAACAGCGACTTTGTGGTGCATTTTCTTATGTTTTTATGGTTGTATTCTCAGTTTCTTGGCCTTATTTGATAGAATGGAAAATATATTACAGAAATGATTTTGATATATTACAGAGATGATCTTGATTAGTTTCAGGACTGAAAATAGCAGAAATGTTCAATTTTTGCTGATATTCAAGAGTAAACAAATCACATCACTCATCCAAGACGTGTCCAAATGGCGGGGTCTTAATATGTGTTCACGAATGCGCTGATGTTATTTATACAATTATTACAATATTGCATAATAGTAAATCTTCAATTTTATTTGTTTGAATAAAAAATCAAAATGGAATTCATGTGTAAAACCTTGGAACATAACTAATGAACAGAAGAAATGTTATTTTAGTGCCAGGAATGCCTGCATTGTTTATTCTGGACCTTATTTTGAAATTGGAATACAGGTCACCCTCCACATTCACGAGTTCCACTTTCGCGCTCTTCAAACATTCGCAAATGCCCAGCCGCCCAATCATATTTAAAATATGTCATTACGTATGTTAGGAATTGTGGCGACGGCAGAGTTTGTTTGGAGACAGGACAAGATAGTCCTTCAATATGACACTAATATCAACTCTACAGCTTATTTATCTATCACAATTGATCTAATATGACATAATAAACAATATTAATAATATAGAAACATGACATATATACTCTAGAATGAATAAAATATGTCATTACGTATGTCACGAGTGGTGTTGTTGTTGTTGGGTGTATAAGGGCCACTGAGAGCATAAGCCTTACATGGTGGTGAAGGCGGCAGTAGAGGCGGCGGTGTTGTCAGTCGCCCTATATACCTCCAATAACATTGGAGGAGTTAGTTTCATGCTGTCCTTTTTCTATTGATTAATCACTTAACTTACTTGCTACATTGTTAATGCTACACTTTATCGCTGGCTGGCGCTATAGCCTTTATCGACTCGTTCTACTTTAGTATCGTACATATCGTAGAATCACTGAATCACTGAAGAAGGTACATTCTCCCCTCTCTCTTCCTCCTTCACTTTGGTACTCTGCTACGAGTTCTTTCTTGAATTCTATAGTCTTTCTCACCTTCTTTACCAAAGGGCCGGCACTAGTACAATATTTTATGATGTTTTCATGTGTTTTATGATTGTTCATTATTCAATAGGTTAACGAAGCAGTATTGTTAGGCTAAGTAAATGCTATTATTATATTTCCCTACAATATATTTGTGCACCAAACATACGCAGATTTTCAACATTTGCGAGGTTCTTGATCCCCTAACCCTCACAAATGTGGAGAGCCACCTGTACTGTATTTTGAAATTTGTGTGAAATTGGTTAAATTACCAATTTCTGATCACTTTATTGGGTAGTTGAAATAGTTGATTGGGCAATTTCTTGTGCGTACTCAGTCAATAAAATAGAAGACATACAGTGGACCCCCGCCTAACGAGCAAAATTCATTCCAGAAGGCTGCTTAAGTGCATTACCGAATGAATTTACTCCCTTAAGAAAAAAATGTCAAGTAGGTTAGTCCATTTCAGACCCTCAAAAATACCCTTACAAAAGCACTTACAATATTATACGTACATAATTGTACGATTTCCGGGGTGCTCGTTAGGCGGGGGTCCACTGTACTTGTGAAATACGTACGTAGCTAAGAATTTGATTGACTGGAACAAAGTAATTGACCTATAATAAGTGGGCAAAATCGCCGATGCATAAATATCACCGTCACAGCAAAATTTGCAAAAGTGTAATTTCATCAGTTTTCCGCCAAATTTCGTACTTTTTGTTTTATTATTTTATTTATTAACACATCGGCCGTTTCCCACCGTTTCACTCCATCACTGTCTTGCCAGAGGCATGCTTACACTACAGTTATAAAACTGCAACATTAAAACCCCTCCTTCAGAGTGCCGGCACTCTACTTCCTATCTCCGGGAATCAAGTCCGGCCTGCTGGTTTCCCTGAATCCCTTCATGAATGTTACCTTCCTTACACTCCAACAGCACGTCAAGTCCTAAAAACCATTTGTCTCCATTTGCTCCTATCTAACACGCTCACGCACGCTTGCTGGAAGTCCAAGCCCCTTGCACACAAAACCCCCTTTACCCCCTCCCTCCGACCCCTACCCCGCCTTCTCTCCACTACAGGTTTATACACTCTCGAAGTCATTCTATTTCATTCCATCCTCTCTACATGTCCAAACCATCTCAGTAACCCCTCCTCAGCCCTCTGGATAATAGTTTCGGTAATCCCGCACCTCCTCGTTATGAAATGGTAGATTCTCTACCATTTCATAAGAAAAACTACAACAATAATTCTTGGACAGTGTGGAAAAGTTTCACAGTGGGTGTCTGGACAATGGAAGGGGTTAAAATGTGAATAATGGATAAAGTATATCCAATAATAGAGAAGTAAATGAAAGAATTTACAGATCGTCATGTCCCAAAAACCATTCGTCTCCATTCACTCCTATCTAACACGCTCACACATGCTTGCTGGAAGTCCAAGCCCCTCGCCCACAAAACCTCCTTTACCCCCTCCCTCCAACCTTTTCTAGGACGACCCCTACCCCGCCTTCCTTCCCCTATAGATTTATATGCTCTCCAAGTCATTCTACTTTGATCCATTCTCTCTAAATGACCAAACCACCTCAACAACCCCTCTTCAGCCCTCTGACAAATACTTTTAGTAACTCCACACCTTCTCCTAATTTCCACACTCCGAATTTTCTGCATAATATTTACACCACACATTGCCCTTAGACAGGACATCTCCACTGCCTCCAGCCTCCTCCTCGCTGCAGCATTTGCAACCCATGCTTCACACCCATATAAGAGTGTTGGTATCACTATACTTTCGTATATTCCCTTCTTTGTCTCCATGGATAACATTTTTTGTCTCCACAGATACCTCAATGCACCACTCTCCTTTTTTCCTTCATCAATTCTATGGTTAACCTCATCCTTCATAAACCCATCCGCTGAACGTCAACTCCCAAATATCTGAAAACATTTACTTCTTCCATAATCCCTCTCTCCAATGTGATATCCAATTTTTCTTTATTTAAATCGTTTGATACCCTCATCACCTTGCTCTTATCTATGTTCACTTTCAACTTTCTACCTTTACTCACTCTCCCAAACTCGTCCACTAACCTTTGCAACTTTTCTTTAGAATCTCCCATAAGCACAGTATCATCAGCAAAAAGTAACTGTGTCAACTCCCATTTTGCATTTAATTCCCCATAATTTAATCTCACCCCTCTCCCCAACACCCTAGCATTTACTTCTTTTACAACCCCATCTATAAATATATTAAACAACCATGGTGACATTACACATCCCTGTCTAAGACCTACTTTTACCGGGAAGTAATCTCCCTCTCTCCTACACACCCTAACCTGAGCCTCACTATCCTCAAAAACTCTTTACAGCCTTCACTAAGTTACTACCTATTCCATACACTTGCAACATTTGCCACATTGCTCCCCTATTCACTCTATCATATGCCTTTTCTAAATCCATAAATGCAATGAAAACTTCTCTACCTTTATCTAAATACTGTTCACATATATGCTTCACTGTAAACACTTGATCTACACATTCCCTACCCACTCTAAAGCCTCCTTGCTCATCTGCAATCCTACTCTCTGTCTTACCTCTAATTCTTTCAATAATGACCCTGCCATACACTTTACCTGGTATACTCAATAAACTTATTTCCCTATCATTTTTACACTCTCTTTTATCCCCCTTCCCTTTATATAAAGGAACTATACATGCTCTCTGCTAATCCCTAGGTACCTTCCCCTCTTTCATACATTTATTAAACAAAAATACCAACCACTCCAGCACTATATCCCCCCTTGCTTTTAACATTTCTGTCATGATCCCGTCAGTTCCAGCTGCTTTACCCCCTTTCATTCTACGTAATGCCTCACGCAACTCCCCCCCACTCACATCCTGCTTTTCTTCACTCCTAAACGATGTTGTACCTCCCTGGCCCGTACATGAAATTACCGCCTCCCTTTTTTCATCGACATTTAAAAGTTCCTCAAAATATTCCCGCCATCTACCCAATACCTCCAGCTCCCCATCTACTAACTCCCCTACTCTGTTTTTAACTGACAAATCCATTCATTCCCTAGGCTTTCTTACCTTGTTTATCTCACTCCAAACATTTTTCTTGTTTTCAGCAAAATTTCTTGACAGAGCCTCTCCCATTCTTTCATCTGCTCTTCTTTTGCACTCTCTCACCACTCTCTTCACCTTTCTTTTACTCTCCATATACTCTGCTCTTCTATTTACACTTCTGTTTTGTAAAAACCTCTAATAAGCTACCTTTTTCTCTTTTATCACACCCTTTACTTCTTCATTCCACCACTCACTCCTCTTTCCTCCTGCACCCACCCTCCTATAGCCACAAACTTCTGCCCCACATTCTAATACTGCATTTTTAAAACTATCCCAACTCTCTTCAACCCCCCCACTACTCATACGTGCATTATCCCACCTTTCTGCCAATAGTTGCTTATATCTCACCCTAACTTCCTCCTCCCTTAGTTTATACACTTTTACCTCTCTCTTACTTGCTGTTGCCATTTTCTTTTTGTCCCATCTACCTTTTACTCTAACTGTAGCTACAACCAAATAATGATCCGATATATCCGTTGCCCCTCTATAAACATGTACATCCTTAAGCCTACCTATCTACCTTTTATCCACCAATACATAATCTAACAAACTACTTTCCTTACGTGCTATATCATACCTTATATATTTATTTATCCTCTTTTTCATAAAATATGTATTACTTATTACCAAACCTCTTTCTACACATAGCTCAATTAATGGTTCCCCATTTACATTTACCCCTGGCACCCCAAATTTACCTACTACTCCCTCCACAACATTTTTACCCACTTTAGCATTAAGATCCCCAACCACAATTACTCTCTCACTTGGTTCAAAACTCCCCACACACTCACTCAACATTTCCCAAAATCTCTCTCTCCTCTACACTTCTCTCTTCTCCAGGTGCATAAACACTTACTATAACCCACTTTTCACATCCAACCTTTATTTTACTCTACATAATCCTTGAATTTATACATTTATATTCCTTCTTTACCTGCCATAACTGATTATTCAACATTATTGCCACTCCTTCTTTTGCTCTAACTCTATTTGAAACCCCTGACCTAATCCCATTTATTTCTCCCCACTGAAACTCTCCTACCCCCTTCAGCTTTGTCTCCCTTAAAGCCAGGACATCCAGCTTATTTTCATTCATAACATCTACAATCATCTCTTTCTTATCATTCGCACAACATCCACGCACATTCAAACATCCCACTTTGACGGTTTTCTTCTTTTTCTTTTTAGTAAGCTATACAGGAAAAGGGGTTACTAGCCCATTGTTCCCAGCATTTTAGTTGACTTTTACAACACGCATGGCTTACGGAGGAAAGATTCTTATTCCACTTCCCCATGGATATGAAAGGAAAAGCAATAAGAACAAGAACTATTAAGATAAAATCAAAGAAAACTCAGATGAGTGTGTATACATAAACGTGTACATGTTTGCGTAGCGTGACCTAAGTGTAAGTAGAAGTAGCAAGATGTACCTGAAATCTTGCATGTTTATGAGACAGAAAAAAGACACCAGCAATCCTACCATCATGTAAAACAAATACAGAATTTTTATAAGTAGTATTGTAAATTCATAAGAACTTTAAGAAAGAGTGATATTCACATTTGCCGTGACATAGATTAATACAATTACAAAATTTTTTGTATAAATAAAATTTAGTTTTGTTATTAATCTGTTTTAGAATAATTCATTTTTTATTTTACCAGGTGTTAATAAAAGGTATTCATCTTGTGAGTTTGATGGGTAACAAAGGAACATTTGCTAAGAGATTGGAGCAGCAGGTGACGGACAGTGAGCTCCTCTACCACGTAATCTATCTTGTATTCTGTGTCCTTGGCCTATCTGTTCACCCCTTCTGTTACTCAGTTTTGGTAAGTCAGGTTTTTGACAGTATTTTGTTTGTAGAATTATATTCACATGTAATTTATGTCAACTCATGGATTTTTTTAATATTTTGACGACTGACTTTTGTCATACAGTGCAGTATTTCACTTTGCCAGTTACTGTAGTTTGAACAGTTTTCTACTTCATTAATCTTTCTGTCCTTGATGCATCATTTACATTCAGTGCTATCTATTATCAAAAAAATATAATAATAATAATTATATGGGTGTGAAGCATGGGTTATAAATGTTGCAGCAAGATGGAGGCTGGAGGCAGTGGAGATTTCATGTTTAAGGGCAATGTGTGATGTAAATATTACCCATAGAATTCATAGTGTGGAAATTAGGAGGAGGTGTGGAGTCACAAAAAAGTATTATTCAGAGGGCTGAAGAGGGGTTATTGAGGTGGTTTGGTCATTTAAGAGAGGAAGGAGCAAAATAGAATGACTTGGAAGGTGTATAAATCTGTAGTGGAGGGGAGGAGGGGTAGGGATCATCCTAGGAAAGGATGGAGGGAGGGGGTAAAAGAGGTTTTGTGTGCAAGGGGCCTGGAAATGCAGCAGGCATGTGAGAGCATGTTAGATTAGAGTGAATGGAGACAAATAGTTTTTGGGACCTGACGAGCTGTTGGAGTGTGAACAGGGTAATATTTTGTGAAGGGATTTGAGGAAACTGGTTAGTCGAACTTGAGTCCTGGAGGTGGGAAGTAGTACAATGCCTGCAATTTAAAGGAGGGTTTTGGGATATTGGCTGTTTGGAGTGACATCTAAACTGTCGTATTTGGGCACCTCTGCAAAGACAGTGGTTATGTGTGAATGATGGTGAAAGTGTTGAATGATGCTGAAAGTGTTTCTTTTTTTTTTGGGTCACCCTGCCTCAGTGGAAGACAGCCAACATGTTGAAAATAATAATCATAATAATAATACCGGTAAAGTGTACAGAAAGAATTATTATTGAAGGTTAGGAGTAAGATGGAAAAGTAGACTTGCAGAGGAACGGAGAGGATTGAAGAAGGATAAGGGATGTGTAGATCAAATGTTTCATTGAAGTATACAGTGGTCCCTCGGTTTTCGTGCATCTCCAAACTCGAACATTTATGTAAGTGTATTTTCGTAAGTGCTGTTGCAAGTGTATTTTTGGGGGTCTGAAATAGACTAACCTACATGACATTATTTCTTAAGGAAGTAAATTCGTTCGGTGTTGGCACTTGAGCAGCATTCTGGAACGAATTTTCGGCGAAAACCGAGGGACCACTGTACTAGTGAGCAGCATTTATGGATTGGAATGGGGATTTGATAGGGTAGATTGGGAATCAATATGGTAATTGTTGCAAATGTACAGAATAGGAAGTAGGTTACTAAAATCAGTTGAGTTTTTTTAATGCAGATAGAGGCTCAGGTTAGGGTATGTATTTGGGAGGGGGACTGTTTCCCAATGAAATTAGTGATTAGACAGGAATGTATGATATCATATTGGTTGCTTAACATATTTATAGATAGGACTGAGAAAGAAGTAAATGCTGGAGTATGGAGGAGTGGGATGGGATTAAAAGATATTTAATCTGATAAAGTGAGGGTTGTCACAGTTGCTTTTTGCTGATAACATGATTCTTTTGGGAGATTCTGAAGGAAAGCTACAAAGGTTAGTGAACAGATTTGGGAGGGTATGTGAGAGTAGGAAATTAAAATATGAACATAAAAAAGAACAAGATGATGAGGGTAACAAAAATACAAGGTTATGTTAGATTTAATATCAGATTGGAGGGAGTGAGCATGGAAGAAGTGGATATATTCAGAAATTTGGGAATGGCTATGTCAACAGATGAGTCTATGAAAGAAGAGGTGAACCATAGAATAGATGAAGGGGGAAAAAGAAAGGTGGTGTGTTGAGGCAATAAAGAAAATGTACCAGAGTATAGTGGCACTAACACTTTTGTATGAGTGTGAGACATGAACTTTGAACATTTCAGCAAGGAAGGTAGGGATCAGTGTGTGATGTGAATACTTTGAAGTGTTGAAATTAAAAGATAGTGTAGGGTTACCAAGAGTATAATTCAGAGTTCTGAGGAAAGATTAGCAAGGTGTTTTGACCATTTAAAGAGAGACTGGATGATGGTGTATAAGTCTGGGGGTAGGAGGGGGGGGAAGAGGTCATCCCAGGAACACTTAAAAGGAGGGGGTAAAGGAGGCATTAAGTTTTAGAGGCCTGAGCATTCAGCAGGCTTGTGTCAGCATGTTAAATAGGAGTGAATTTAGACAAGTTATTTTAATTGACATGCTGTTGGAGTGTAAGCAAGGTAACATTTATGGAGGATTCAGGCAAATCAGTTAGCTGAACATGAGTCCTGGAGGTAGAAAATAGTGCCATCACTCTGGAGGGATGTGTGGGGATGTTGCAGTTGGAGAGTTATATGAATTGTGACTCAGAATACTTAAATAACAAAAAAGGCACAATACCGTGACTGGAACAATACACACACAACCCACACATAGAAAAGAGGAGCTTACGACGACTTCTGGCAAGACAGGGATTTCATGAATGATGGTGAGTGTGCTTTCTCCCCTGGATCACCCTTTCTCAGTGGTGGGAAACAACCAGTGAGGTATAAAAAAAAAAAAAATACTGTAGTAATAATAATACGAAATTCTCAGATTACAGTGGACCCTCAGTTAAAGGCCGTTCCGGTTAAAGGCCAACTTGGTTAGAGGCCGGTTTTTCGGCTCCTGGTTAGAGGCCGTTTTTCGGTTAGAGGCCGTATGGGATGCGACCGTCCGCTGGCTGGGGCCGCTTGTGCTTCAGTTTGCCTGTGTCTCTCGGTGTGTGAGGAAGCTTCTGCTCATTCATCCAAACATTTTGCTATAATCCATTGTTTTTGGTGGTTATTTATCAAGTGCAACTGCGAAATAAGTCACCATTGCCCCAAAGAAAGTTCTTAGTCAAGTTCCTTTGGTAAAGAAAGTGAGAAACATGATAGAATTCAAGGCAGGCAGGCATAGAGGCAAGGAGAGTAGCAGGCATGCAGGGAGTGTAGCAGGCATGCAGGGAGTGTAGCAGGCATGCAGGGAGTGTAGCAGGCATGCAGGGAGTGTAGCAGGCATGCAGGGAGTGTAGCAGGCATGCAGGAAGTGTAGCAGGCATGCAGGGAGTGTAGCAGGCATGCAGGGAGTGTAGCAGGCATGCAGGGAGTGTAGGCAGGCATGCAGGGAGTGTAGCAGGCATGCAGGAGTGTAGCAGGCATGCAGGGAGTGTAGCAGGCATGCAGGGAGTGTAGAGGCATGCAGGAGTGTAGCAAGCAGGATGCAGGATGCAGGAGTGTAGCAGGCATGCAGGGAGTGTAGCAGGCATGCAGGGAGTGTAGCAGGCATGCAGGGAGTGTAGCAGGCATGCAGGGAGTGTAGCAGGCATGCAGGGAGTGTAGCAGGCATGCAGGGAGTGTAGCAGGCATGCAGGGAGTGTAGCAGGCATGCAGGGAGTGTAGCAGGCATGCAGGGAGTGTAGCAGGCATGCAGGGAGTGTAGCAGGCATGCAGGGAGTGTAGCAGGCATGCAGGGAGTGTAGCAGGCATGCAGGGAGTGTGCAGGCATGCAGGAGTGAGCAGTGCATGAGGCAGAGAGTGTAGCAGGCATGCAGGGAGTGTAGCAGGCATGCAGGGAGTGTAGCAGGCATGCAGGGAGTGTAGCAGGCATGCAGGGAGTGTAGCAGGCATGCAGGGAGTGTAGCAGGCATGCAGGGAGTGTAGCAGGCATGCAGGGAGTGTAGCAGGCATGCAGGGAGTGTAGCAGGCATGCAGGGAGTGTAGCAGGCATGCAGGGAGGTAGCAGGCATGCAGGGAGTGTAGCAGGCATGCAGGGAGTGTAGCAGGCATGCAGGGAGTGTAGCAGGCATGCAGGGAGTGTAGCAGGCATGCAGGGAGTGTAGCGGATGCTAGGGAGCATTAAAGACCACAGGAGAGCTTTGCTACCTGAGTCCGACTCTTAAGCTGATCCTAGTAGCATTAAAAGACCACAGAGATAGCTTTCTTGCTGACCTGACTAAAGTCCTTAGTTAGAGGGTTACCCTTCCAAACACTAACTCCTCCCTCTTTCCTCCTCCCTATCTTCCAGAAGCTAGCATTAGTCTTCAATAAAGGTATGTAATACTGATTTAAATGTTAATTTTTTTTTTTTTTTAATGTTTTTGTCTGGAACGGATTAATTGTATTTACATTAATTCTTATGGGGAATATTATTTCGGTTAAAGGCCATTTCGGTTTAAGGCCAAGCTTCTGGAACGGATTACGGCCTTTAACTGAGGGTCCACTGTACTATCATACTGGCATTCGGTGAATTTCCTTAAAGGGACTCTTGATTGATGGTCTCTCTATTCAAGGAATTGGAGCTTTTCTCTCCTTCTTTTAGTTAGACCTAATTAATCTCACCTCTCTGGTTCTCCAGCTGCTGTATAACCCTTATTGGTATAGTTCTTTCCCATGATATAATAATAACAATCTTAAAGCTACTTGTCTCACTACTCCTCAGAGGTGAGGAGACAGGTACAAGTATATAAAGTCATTAATATAATTTTTATTGCTGATTTGATCTATCAATATATTCATGCATGTTTAATTTTTTTTGTTTCTGTAGCTCTTTGATGTGGTATATAGAGAGGAAACCTTACTGAATGTGATGAGGTCAGTAACACGCAATGGCTGGTCCATCGTCCTGACAGCAGCATTGGCCCTCATATTGGTGTATATGTTCTCCATCATTGGTTATATGTTCTTCAGGAATGATTTCATAGTGGATGTTACTGATAATGATATTGATTGGGGTAGGTATTTCTTCTATTCAAATTTTGATTTCTCAGATATGGGTATCATAAATTGTTTACAGAATTCTGTATGATATATGTGAACTTATATCATAATTCAGGTTTTTGACTGCTATTTCATCACTAATTAGATTTACTAAAAAATTTCAGATACAATTCAGAGTCACATTAACAAGCGTGTTGAAAATTATGTTTCAACTTCCTTGTCTGTTAGACAAAAGGAATTGGAAACGTGCGAGATTGGGGTAGACTGCACACAAGATGATCATCATGTCCTGGATCTAAGAGACCGTGAGTTATAAAAAATTTCATTGTATTAATTCTGTCTAACAACTTAAACGTTTTGATGAAATTTATATTTTAAACTTTTTTTTTTTTTTTTTTTTTTTTTTTTTTGAAAACTTCAAATTGTGGATTTGATTATTTTTTCTATGCTATAATTATTTAAAGCTATTCACCTTTTGCTTACAGTTGTTGAAGGTATAACAAAAGAAGTAATGGCTGAAGTTGAGGATGCAAAGGAAGAAGCCTGCTCAACTCTTCTTATGTGTATAGTAACCACGCTCAATCATGGACTTCGAAGTGGAGGGGGCATTGGAGACATTTTGCGACCTCCATCAAATAAAGTAAGTCATTTAATTGTATGCATGTCTCATTTTAAAGGTCATTTTAACTTTCCTCCCAAAGTTCTAAAGCATACAACTGTATTCTTTTGTGCATAATGTTCAATATGTCAAGTAATAATTTTTTTTGTTCCTCCATAGGGCTCTGAACTCATGTTCATTATATACAGTGATTTTGCAATAATTTTGGTGATCTGTGATTGTGCTTTGTTTTAGAAAACTGCTGAAGAGCAGTCCTGGTTGGCATGATTAAATACACTCACTTTTCATATCTTTATTATTTTCCAAAAATCTATGCATTATTTTAAAGCCATACATTACTTGTGGTTGGAGATCTCAATGCTAAAGTGGATAAAAATGTTGTGGAGGGAGTAGTGGGTAAATTTGGGGTGCCAGGGGTAAATGAAAATTGGGAGCCTTTAATTGAGCTATGTGTAGAAAGAGGTTTGGTAATAAGTAATACATATTTTATGAAAAAGAGGATAAATAAGTATACAAGGTATGATATAGTACGTAATGAAAGTAGTTTGTTAGATTATGTATTGGTGGATAATAGGTTAATGGGTAGGCTTCAGGATGTACATGTTGATAGAGGGGCAACGGATATATCGGATCATTATTTAGTTGTAGCTACACTTAGAGTAAGAGGTAGATGGGACATAAGGAAAATGGCAACAGCAAGTAAGAGAGGGGTGAAAGTGTATAAACTAAGGGAGGAGAAAGTTAGGGTGAGATATAAGCAACTATTGGCAGAAAGGTGGGTAAATGCAAGTATGAATAATGGGGGGGTTGAAGATGGTTGGGATAGTTTTAAAAATGCAGTATTAGAATGTGGGGCAGAAGTTTGTGGCTATAGGAGGGTGGGTGCAGGAGGAAAGAGAAGTGATTGGTGGAATGATGAAGTAAAGAGTGTGATAAAAGAGAAAAAGGTAGCTTATGAGAAGTTTTTACAAAACAGAAGTGTTGTAAGAAGAGCAGAGTAGTATATGGAGAGTAAAAGAAAGGTGAAGAGAGTGGTGAGAGTGCAAAAGTAGAGCAGATGAAAGAGTGGGAGAGGCACTGTCAAGAAATTTTGCTGAAAAAAAGAAAAAATTTTGGAGTGAGATAAACAAGTTAAGAAAGCCTAGGGAATGAATGGATTTGTCAGTTAACCCTTTGAGGGTCCAAGCCGTAGATCTACGTATTGCCCACAGGGTCCAAACCGTAGATCTACGCCATGAGCTCAGCTCACTCAGATAAGCTGTGATCGGTAAATTTGGGCCTAGATATGAGAGAATGCTGGTAAGTGTGCACCATATAAAGTAAATCCTGAAGCACACAGTACATAATGAGAAAAAAAACTGCGACTGTGTTTTTTTATTAAAACAGCAACTTTGTGGTGTATTTTCATGTGTTTTTTACGGTTGTATTCACGGTTTCTTGGTCTCATTTGATAGAATGGAAGATATATTACAGAAATAGAGATGATTTTGAGTGGTTTTAGTAGTGAAAATAGCATCTGATTGAGCTCAAAGTAGCGGAAATGTTTGATTTTTGCTGATTTTCAAGAGTAAACAAATCACATCACGCGACCAATACACGTCAAATGGTGGGTCTAATATACATTTACAAATGCACTGATAAGTGTTTATACAATTATTACAATATTGCATAAGAGTAATTCGTCTATTTTTTGGTGTGAATAAAAATTCTTTATGTAAATAAAATGGAATTCAAGTGTAAAGCCTGGAAACTTAACTAATAAACAGAGGAAATGTTATTTTAGTGCCAGGAATGCCTGCATTGTTTATTCTGGATGCTGTTTTGAAATTGGAATATTTTGAACTTTGTGTGAAATTGGTGAAATTACCAATTTCTGATCACTTTATTGGCTACTTGAAAAGGTTGATTGGGCAGTTTCTTGTGCTCAATCAATAAAATAGAAGTAATACTAACGAAATAGCTAAGAATTTGGTCAACTGGAATAATGTAATTGGCCTAAAATAGGGGTCAAAGTAGGCAAAATTGCCGAAATGTAAATATCACTGACACAATCAAATTTGCAATAGTGTAACTTCGTCAGTTTTCCACCAAATTTCGTACTTTTTGTTTTATTACCTTTAGAAAAAGATTCTCTACCATTTCACAAGAAAAAATAAAACAAATTTTTTTTTTAAATTCTTGGACCCTGTGGACAATGCGTAGATCTACAGCTTGGACCCTGAAAGGGTTAAAAACAGAGTAGGGGAGTTAGTAGATGGGGAGCTGGAGGTATTGGGTAGATGGCAGGAATATTTTGAGGAACTTTTAAATGTCGATGAAGAAAGGGAGGCGGTAATTTCATGCACTGGTCACGGAGGTATAACATCTTTTAGGAGTGAGGAAGAGCAGGATGTGAGTGTGGGGGAAGTGCGTGTAACATTACTTAGAATGAAAGGGGGTAAAGCAGCTGGAACTGACGGGATCATGACAGAAATGTTAAAAGCAGGGGGAGATATTGTGTTGGAGTGGTTGGTATTTTTGTTCAATAAATATATGAAAGAGGGGAAGGAACCTAAGGATTGGCAGAGAGCATGTATAGTTCATTTATATAAAGGGAAGGGTGACAAAAGAGATTGTAAAAATTATAGGGGAATAAGTTTACTGAGTATACCAGGTAAAGTGTAAGGTAGGGTTATCATTGAAAGAATTAGAGGTAAGACAGAGAGTAGGATCGCAGATGAGCAAGGAAGTTTTAGAGTGGGTAGGGGATGTGTAGATCAAGTGTTTACATTGAAGCATATACAGTGGTACCTCGACTTACGATATTAATCCGTCAGAGAGGGCATATCTTAAGGCGAAACAATCGTTACTCGAATCAATTTTCCCCATAAGAAATAATGGAAATAAATTTAATCCGTCCAAGACTTCCAAAAGTAGTTAAATAAAATATTTTTTAGAACTTTTTGACATTAAATAATACAGAATTTAATAAAGAATACCTAAATACACATGTAAATATTGTACAATAACATGTCACTTACATTTATTGAAGAGTTGTTGATGTGTGGAGGACGGGAGGAGGGGAGAAGGTGGAGTAGTATGCTAGTGTTTGGAAGGGAATCCTTCCATTAACACTGCAGGTACCAAGTCCTTTTCTGGGGTTACTGGCCTTTTTCTTTGAATGCTACACTCCCTGCATGAATGCTACACTTCCTGTATGAATGCTACACTCCCTGCATGAATGCTACACTCTGCATGAATGCTACACTCCCTGCATGAATGCTACACTCCCTGCATGAATGCTACACTCCCTGCATGAATGTTACACTCCCTGCATGAATGCTACACTCCCTGCATGAATGCTACACTCCCTGCATGAATGCTACACTCCCTGCATGAATGCTACACTCCCTGCATGAATGCTACACTCCCTGCATGCCTACTACACTCCCTGCATCCTTGCTACACTCCCTGCATCCTTGCTACACTCCCTGCATCCTTGCTACACTCCCTGCATCCTTGCTACACTCCCTGCATCCTTGCTACACTCCCTGCATCCTTGCTACACTCCCTGCATCCTTGCTACACTCCCTGCATCCTTGCTACACTCCCTGCATCCCTGCTACACTCCCTGCATCCCTGCTACACTCCCTGCATCCCTGCTACACTCCCTGCATGCCTGCTACACTCCCTGCATGCCTGCTACACTCCCTGCATCCCTGCTACACTCTCTGCATCTTTGCTACACTCCCTGCATGCCTGCTACACTCCCTGCATGCCTGCTACACTCCCTGCATAAATGCTTCACTCCCTGCACATTCTTTACCACAGGCTTGGCACTAGGAGCTTTCTTGGGGCCCATGGTGGCTTATTTAGCAGTTGCAAGCACTAAAAACAGTGGAATAATGACAATATACTGGTATGAATGCGTGGGTGTGGGTGGGTGGTCGCTCTCACTTGTAAACAATAGCACACTGACGCTCCCTGGAGTGCGCGCTCAGCTGGGCGCCAAGCGGACACGTCCGGTACGAATGTCGTTAGACGAAGCAAACATCGTAAGTCACAGTCAAATTTCTTACGTTATAAATATCGGTTATCGAAAATAACGTAAGATGATAACATCGTAAGTCGAGGTACCACTGTATGTGAACAGTATTTAGATAAAGGTAGGGAAGTTTTCATTGCATTTATGGATTTAGAAAAGGCATATGATAGAGTGGATAAGGGAGCAATGTGGCAAATGTTGCAAGTGTATGGAATAGGTAGTAAGTTACTGAATGCTGTAAAAAGTTTTTATGAGGATAGTGAGGCTCAGGTTAGGGTGTGTAGAAGAGAGGGAGATTACTTCCCGGTAAAAGTAGGTCTTCGACAGGGATGTGTAATGTCACCATGGTTGTTTAATATATTTATAGATGGGGTTGTAAAAGAAGTAAATGCTAGGGTGTTGGGGAGAGGGGTGGGATTAAGTTATGGATAATTAAATGCAAAATGGGAGTTGACAGAGTTACACAGATACTGTGCTTATGGGAGATTCTAAAGAAAAGTTGCAAAGGTTAGTGGACGAGTTTGGGAGGGTGTGTAAAGGTAGAAAGTTGAAAGTGAACATAGATAAGAGTAAGGTGATGAGGGTATCAAACGATTTAGATAAAGAAAAATTGGATATCACATTGGAGAGAGGGAGTATGGAAGAAGTGAATGTTTTCAGATATTTGGGAGTTGACTTGTCAGCGGATGGGTTTATGAAGGATGAGGTTAACCATAGAATTGATGAAGGAAAAAAGGAGAGTGGTGCATTGAGGTATCTGTGGACACAAAAAATGGTATCTATGGAGGCAAAGAAGGGAATGTATGAAATTATAGTGGTACCAACACACTTACATGGGTGTGAAGCATGGTTTACAAATGCTGCAGCGAGGAGGCAGTGGAGATGTCCTGTCTAAGGGCAATGTGTGGTTTAAATATTATGCAGAGAATTCGGAGTGTGGAAATTAGGAGGAGGTGTGGAGTTACTAAAAATATTTGTCAGAGGGCTGAAGAGAGGTTGTTGAGGTGGTTTGGTCATTTAGAGAGAATGGATCAAAGTAGAATGACTTGGAGAGCGTATAAATCTGTAGGGGAAGGAAGGCGGGGTAGGAGTTGTCCTCGAAAAGGTTGGAGGGAGGGGATAAAGGAGGTTTTGTTGGTGAGGGGCTTGGACTTCCAGCAAGCATGTGTGAGCGTGTTAGATAGGAGTGAATGGAGACGAATGGTTTTTGGGACCTGACGAGCTGTTGGAGTGTGAGCAGGGTAACATTTTGTGAAGGGATTCAGGGAAACCAGTTAATTGATTTAGTTGGACTTGAGTCCTAGAAATGGGAAGTACAATGCTTGTACTTTAAAGGAGGGGTCTGGGATAGTGACAGCTGGGAGGGACTTATTCTCAGCTGTCGTATCTGAGCGCCTCTGCAAAGACAGTGATTATGTATGGGTGAGGTGAAAGTGTTGAATGATGATGAAAGTATTTTCTTTTTGGGGATTTTCTTTCTTTTTGTGTCACCCTGCCTCGGTGGGAGACAGCCGACTTGTTGAAAAAAAAAAAAGTCACAGACAATTCTTTTCATTTAGAGGACTAAGTCCATTAAATCCACACAAAATTTTACTTAGTGGACTGATATAATAATAGGTAATTCTGGATTTAATGGACTTTGTCTGTTTAATCTGTAATGGTGTGTAAAAATAATGGACAATTGATTTAACAGACAAGAGTCCATCAAATCTTAAATTAATTTAAATTAATTTACTTTGTTTTTTTTTTAATGTTATCTGGTCACAGAGTTTGTATGTTAAATCCGAAGTCCATTAAATGGGGGTTCGTTAAATTGTGGTTTTACTTTTCATAATTCATACATTATATTTTATGATTCCAAAATTTGTGTTTTTCTTATTTTAGGAAAGCTTGTTTGCTCCCCGTGTCATCTATGATCTTCTGTTCTTCTTCGTCGTTATCATCATTGTATTGAACCTCATCTTTGGTGTTATTATTGACACCTTTGCCGATCTCAGAAGTGAAAAGCAAAACTCAGAAGAAATACTGAAAAATTCTTGCTTTATATGTGGTAAGTAGATCATTCTTACACAGTAACATTTTTAAATATACAGTGGACCCCCGAATTATGAGCATAATTCATTCCAGAAAGCTGCTCAAGTGCCATTACCGAACAAATTTTCTCCCTTAAGGAATAATGTCAAGTAGGTTAGTCCATTTCAGACCCCCAAAAATACACTTACAAAAGCACTTACATAATTGTAGGATTTTTGAGGTGCTCGTAACTTGGGGGTCCACTGTATTGAATTTAAAAAAGTTTATTTTAGAAATTTGAACCCAATTTTAATTTTTAATTTATATTCTCACATACTCTATTCCGTTGTTGAATGAAAATTAAATTTTCAAAGCAAATTGATTCTGGAATAAATAATAACTAATATAAATTCTAATGTTGTAGACTGGTGCCAGGGAGCCACACGGAGTCTCATGAACTTATAAGTTGGCAGAGAAATTTTACACATTTCTACTTACATTCGGTATATGTTTGTCTTTACTTTCCTGTTTTTCTTGATCATTCTTTTTCCTGTAACATTATCACTCAGATTTGAAGCTAGGTTAAAGACCAGGCTGAAGCAACTGATGATCCTCAGGACTATTTACAGCTAACAACTAATACAGCTATAGGTAGTAGGTTGGTAGACAGCAACCGCCCAGGGAGGTACTACCGTCCTGCCAAGTGAGTGTAAAACGGAAGCCTGTCATTGTTTTACAGTGGACCCTCGCTATTCGAACTTAATCCGTTCCAGGAGCTCTTTCTTAACCCTTTGACTGTCGGAGGCCCCATTCTGAAACTGTCATTCTATGTCGGAAAATTTTGGAAAAAAAAAAAAAAAAAATTCTTATGAAATGATAGAGAATCTTTTCCCGATGGTAATGACACCAAAAGTATGAAATTTGATTGAAAACTTATGGAATTACGCTCTCGCAAAGTTAGCGATGTTAGTGATATATACGCATCAGCGATTTCGCCGACTTTGAGCCCTATTTTCGGCCAATTCCATTGGGACAGTCAACCAAACTCATAGCTATTTCTTTAGAACTCCATTTGTTCTATCGATTGAGTACAAGAAATCACCAATTTACCGATTTCAACTACCCAATAAAGTGTTCAGAAAATGGCAATTTTGCCAATTTCATGCAAAATAAAAAAGATGTCAATTTCAAAATAGGGTCCAGAATAAACAATGCAGAAATCCCTAGCACTAAAATAAGATGTTATCTGTTCATTAGTCACGTCTTTAGGCCCCTCTTACATTACTCTTGCTTTCTATTTTGATTTTTTATTCACACAAAAAATAGATTTATTGTTATGCAGACTATTGCATTATTGTAAAAATTGTATAAATAATATCTGTGGACTTGTGAAAGAATATTAGACTCACCAGTTGATGTGTATTGGACGCGTGGTGTGATTTGTTTATTTTTGAACATTGGCAAAAATCGAACATTTCCGCTATTTTGAGCTCAATTTCAAGATCGTTTACATCATGAAACTAATCAAAATCATCTCTATTCCTGTAACATGTTTTCCATTCTATCAAATGAGACCATGAAAAAGAGAATACAACCATAAATACTATACGAAAATACACCTCAAAGTCGGCGTTTTAATCCAAAAACACGGTCGGAGTTTGTTTTTTCTCATTATGTACTGCTTGCTGCAGGATTTTTTTTATACTGCACACACTGACCACACAGACCCATTCTCTCACATGTGGGCCTACCAGCTTTCTCCTGCTTGATTTGAGGCCGCTAGAATTTAGGCGTATAAATACGTCCGAAACATTGGCTCGTAAGACGTATATATACGTCCGAAACAGTCAAAGGGTTAACGTGAAATGTTCGAGAGGCTATTTAATTTTTCCCATAAGAAATAATGGAAATACAATTAATCCGTTCCAGAAACCCAAAAAATATTAAAAAATAATATATTTTAATAAAATTAAGCTTCTACATAGACAAAAACATTAAATACTACAGTGCTG
This sequence comes from Cherax destructor, assembly GCA_009830355.1. NCBI lineage: Eukaryota > Metazoa > Arthropoda > Malacostraca > Decapoda > Parastacidae > Cherax > Cherax destructor. Next base: position 123,791 of record WNWK01003439.1, on the reverse strand, counting down.
TACAGTGGACCCCCGAGTTTCATAAGGTTCTTACTTCGTAAACATCGTGTTTCGTAAGCTTTTTACGATTTCGAGAATCGTAAAACTGCTCGTGTTTCGTAACGTATTAGACCTGTCCGCCTGCTCTGCGCCTGCGCGGGACGCAGGACGCCGCCAGTGAAGCGTTGTTTACCATTGAGAGAACATTACCTAGCGTGCTCTTTCAAACATTCACACTACATTTAGTGTTTTTTTTGGTGCTTTAGTGATTGTCACTGTGAAATAAGTCACCATGGGTCCAAAGAAGCTTCCTAGTGGCACCCCTGTGGTAAAGAAAGTGAGGAACACCATCGAACTGAAGAAAGAGATTATAGAAAAATATGAGAGTGGCGTACGTCTGAGTGATCTTGCCAGGATGTACAACAAAACCCCTTCTACTATCAGCTCTATCCTGGCAAAGAGAAATGAGATCAAGGAAGCTAATGTTGCAAAAGGGGTTGATATGTTAACGAAAAATAGATCGAAAACAGTGGATGAGGTTGAGAAGTTGTTGTTGGTGTGGATCCATGAAAAACAGAGAGCGGGTGATAGTATTTCCATGGCGATAATTTGTGAAAAGGCAAGGAAGTTGCACGCAGATCTTGTCAAGACAATGCCTGCAACCAGTGGTGAGACAAGTGATTTTAAAGCCAGCAAAGGCTGGTTTGACAGGTTTAAGAAACGTAGTGGCATACACAGTGTTGTGAGGCATGGTGAGGCAGCCAGCTCAGACAAACGTGCAGCTGAAAAATTTGTGCAGGAATTCAAGGGGTTCGTAGAGGCTGAACAATTCCTCCCCCAACAAGTGTTTAACTGTGATGAAACAGGCCTGTTTTGGAAGAAAATGCCCAACAGGACCTACATTACTCAGGAGGAAAAGGCACAGCCAGGACACAAGCCTATGAAAGACAGGCTAACTCTCATGTTTTGTTCTAATGCTAGTGGGGATTTTAAAGTGAAGCCTTTACTGGTGTATCACTATGAAAATCCCAGACCCTTCAAGAATCACAGTGTTGACAAGAATAATTTGTGTGTGCATTGGAAGGCTAACACCAAGGCATGGGTCACTACGAAGATTTTCAAGGAATGGGTGACTGGAGTGTTTGGCCCTACTGTGAAGAAATACCTCTTGGAAAAGAAATTGCCACTCAAGTGCCTCCTGATACTGGACAATGCTCCTGCTCACCCTCACAACTTGCAAGTGTGTTTGTCTGACAAGTTTAATTTCATCAGAGTGAAGTTCTTGCCTCCTAACACCACTCCTCTCCTCCAGCCCATGGACCAGCAGGTCATTTCCAACTTCAAGAAACTGTACACCAAAGCACTGTTTGAAAAGTGCTTTGAAGTGACCTCGGACACTGAGTTGACCCTAAGAGAGTTCTGGAAAGATCACTTCAACATTGTGCAATGCATACGCCTTATAGGTAAGGCTTGGGAGGGAGTGACTTCCAGGACTTTGAACTCTGCTTGGAGACCATTGTGGCCAGGTTGTGTCCAACAGAGGGATTTTGAAGGATTTGAGGCTGACCCTGACCTTGACGACCCTGTGCCTGTTGTGGACTCTATTGTGGCATTGGGGAACAACCTGGGGTTGGAGGTGAGTGGTGAGGATGTGGAAGAGTTGGTGGAGGCCCACAGGGTAGAGCTAACAACTGAAGAGCTGCAAGAGCTTCATCTGGAACAGCAACAGACCACAGCTGAGGTTATTGCTTCAAAGGAGGAGGGTGAGAGACAGAAGGAGGTGCCCTCTTCAGTGCTTAAGGAGATGTGTACAAAGTGGAATGAGTTGCAGACATTTGTTGAAAGACACCACCCTGAGCAAGCTGAAATGAGCCTTCTGTGCAGCCACTTCAGTGACAGAGCCATGTCGCCAGAAACAGAGGACTCTGGACAGTTACTTCACCAGGCAGGGGTCTGGTGACTCTCAAGCTGGTCCTAGTGGCATTAAAAGACCAAAAAGGGAAGTAACCCCAGAGAGGGACTTGTTACCTGAAGTTCTTTTGGAGGGGGATTCCCCTTCCAACCACTAACTCCCTGCCCCTATCAGCAACTCTACCTTCCAGATGCCTGCAACTCTTCAATAAAGGTAAGTAAATGTATATATATATATATTGTTTTTAATTTAGTATGTGAATATTTTTTGTGGAACGGATTTAATTGTATTTACATTATTTCTTATGGGAAATAATGGTTCGAATTTCGTAAACTTTGTGTTAAGTACTAGCTCCTGGAATGGATTAATTACGATACTCGGGGGTCCACTGTACTACTAAAAGTATTAGTAAATAAATGCAAGTCTTTTTACTTACCATTATTGAAGACTGTTGATGGCGTATGGAAGAGAGGGAGGAGGAGTGAGGGAGGGAGGGGTTAGTGTTTGGAAGGGTTATCCCCCTCCAGAAGGACTTCAGGTATCAAAGCCCTATCTGGGGTTACTTCTTTTCTTTGTCTTTTAATCCCATTAGGACCAGCTTGGGAGTCACTGGACACTTTAACAAAATAACTGTCCACAGTCCTCTGTTTCTGGCGCCTTTTCAACATGTTCCTGAAGAAGGACATTGTTTGGTCACTGAACATGCTGCTGTTATGGCTTGTTTGAGCTTGTTCAGGGTGGTATTTTTCAACAAAAGTTTGCAATCTATTCCACATTGTACACATCTCCTTAATCTCTGAAGAAGGCACCTTCTTCAGCCCCTATTCCGCCTCCTTCTCCCGTGAATCAATAGCCTCAAATCTGGTCTGATGCTTTTCCATTTCCAGCTGTTGCAGCTCTTGAGTTGTTAGCTCTACCCTGTGGCCCTGCACTAACTCTTCCACATCCTCGCCACTCACCTCCAACCCCAGGGACTTGCCCAATTCCACAATAGAGTCCACAACAGGCACAGGGTCAGCAGGGTCAGGGTCAGCCTCAAACCCTTCAAAATCCCTCTGTTGGACACAACCTGGCCACAATGGTCTCCAAGCAGAGTTCAAAGTCCTTGAAGTCACTCCCTCCCAAGCTTTGCCTATAAGGCCTATGCAGCTGTAGATATTGAAGTGATTCTTCCAGAACTCTCTAAGGGTCAATTCACTGTCCGAGGTCATTTCAAAGCACTTTTCAAACACTGCTTTTGTGTAGACTTTTTTGAAGTTACAGATGACCTGCTGGTCCATGGGCTGGATGAGAGGAGTGGTGTTAGGAGGCAAGAACTTCAGTTTTATAAATTTGAAGTCTTCACACAGTAGGTCTTCCATGTTTTGAGGATGTGAAGGAGCATTGTCCAGTAACAGGAGGCACTTTTTGTCCAAACCCTTTTCCTGTAGGTATTTTTTCACACTGGGGCCAAACACTTCATGGATCCAGTCACTGAAAAGGTGCTTTGTGACCCATGCATTCTGACTAGCTCTCCACAAGACACACAATCTACTTTTGACGACATTGTGTCTCTTGAACACTCTGGGATTTTCTGAGTGATACACTAGTAAAGGCTTCAATTTAAAATCCCCACTAGCATTACTGCACATCATGAGAGTTACCCTGTCTTTCATAGGCTTGTGTACTGGCAGTGCTTTTTCCTCCTGAGTAATGTAGGTCCTGTTGGGCATTTTCTTCCAAAACAGGCCTGTTTCGTCACAATTGAACACTTGTTCAGGTTTCAATTTTTCAGTCTTTATGTAGTCCTGAAACTCGTTTATGAGTTTTTCAGCTGCATGTTTGTCTGAACTGGCAACCTCACCATGCCTTACCACATTATGTATGCCACTCCGATTTTTAAATCTCTCAAACCAGCCTTTGCTGGCTTTAAATTCACTACCATTACAATCAACACTGGTTGCAGGCATTTTCTTTGCAAGATCGGCATGCAAGTTCCTTGCCTTTTCACAAATGATTGACTCCGACACACTATCACCCGCTAACTCTTTATCCTTGATCCACACCAGCAACAACTTCTCAATCTCTTCAATTATTTGTGGTCACGAACGCATTCGTTCGACTCGCGATAATTTGTTCACATGACGATATCGATTTTCTTGTACTAATGATGATTTGTTCTACTGCTGAGCCGTTCGAATAGCGGGGGTCCACTGTACATGATGGTGTTTTTTTTTCTGTCTCATGAACATGCAAGATTTCAGGTATGTCTTGCTATTTCTACTTACACTTAGGTTACACTACACTTGCATGTACAAGCATATAGTATATACACACCCCTCTATGTTTTCTTGCTAGTTCTTGTTCTGGTTTATTTCCTCTTATTTCCATGGGGAAGTGGAATAAAATTCTTCCTCCGTAAGCCATACGTGTCGTAAGAGGCGACTAAAATGCCTGGAGCAAGGCTAGTAACCCCTTCTCCTGTATATATTACTAAAGTTAAAAGAGAAACTTTTGTTTTTCGTTCTGGGCCACCCTACTTCGGTGGGATACGGCTGGTTTGTTGAAAGAAAGGAGAGCAGCAAATGGTTTTGCAGTGTGGAGATAAATAAAGAACTATACATAAAAGCATGCATAGCTCTTTTCATTCATTGATGGTTCTTTTCATTCATTAATGGTTCTTTTCATTCACTGATGGCTCTTTTCTTTCACTGATGGCTCATTTCTTTGAATGATGGTTCTTTCCTTTCATTTTTGGCTTTTTTTTTTTTTTTCTTCACAGATGGTTTTTGTCTTTCACTCATGGTTTTCTTACCTATCTTCCCCTCTCTTTTTTTCCTACACTCACATTACAGCAGCTTTTGGCAGTTGGCTGTTTCTCTTACCAGTTTAGTATTTTCTTTTTTTTCTTTTATGCCATTCTATCTTTACCCCTTGATTTATAAAACATGTCAAATCTTTGTCCTTAAAGAATAAAAAAAAAGGCACAATACCATGACTGGAACAATACAATAGAAGAAAACTTATGAGAACATTTCAATCCGACTTAATCCATTAAATAGTCACGCTAGTTAATAGTCCAAATTGGACCAAAACATCACCACAAGTTTCATTCTTCCATGTGTGGGTTATTTGTATATAAATCTTGGTCCTGTTTCTAATCTTATGCTATTTTAATCAACTGTTTCCTTTTCTGAAGTGGGGTAATGTTTTATTGTGTGTTCAATTTGCAAATGGGCCATTTTATTTATCTGATTTGTGCCATTGCTAATTTTGTTGGACCTCTTTGCTGCATTTGGTACCATTGATCATGGATTACTGATAAGTGATCTTTTCATATGTTGTCATAGAAATACTGCATTGTCACTACTGAAATTGATCTTTCTAATCAGTCATGTCAAGTAGTGGTCAGCAGTTCTGTATCTGAACCGTTTTCTTTGCCCTATGGCTTTCCTCAAAGCTGTTCAAGGCTGTTTTTGGACCAGTATTGTTTACAGTTTATGTTAGTGGCTTCTGCTTACTGTTGGATGCCCATAGGGTTGATTATAATTTTTATGCTGACACTCCACAAGTCTACATCAGGATTCTAAATATGGCAGATGCAAAACTCTGTTACTGGATAATCAGATTTGGATGACAAATAGTAATTTGAAACTAAATGAGGGTTAGATTTTGATTATCATGGAAAACCTCGGGGAAGTACAGATTGGAGATTTTGGTGCCTTTAATGGTGCTACTGTCAGTTTGGAGCTTGAGGGATCAGTGAGAAATTTGGGCATCTACTTGTATTCTTGCAATTTTTTCGTTATATGGGCCTTTCGTTAGTCGGGGGTCCACTGTACTTGTGAATAATCAAAATGTGCCTTTATTAAAATGAAGTCTCATTCTCTTTTGCAGGATTAACACGCTCAAGTTTTGATAACAAGGCTGTCAACTTTGAAGACCACATCAAACGTGAACACAACATGTGGCACTACCTTTACTTTTATGTTCAGGTGAATGTGAAAGATCCGACCGAATTCACAGGACCTGAGAGTTATGTCTACACCTTGGTGAAGGTAAATCAAAATAATCTATCAATACATTTATTGTTTTTATTAGCAACATTAATACACTTCTAATGATAGACTAGGACCTGAGAGGTTTCATGCACTGAATCCAGTCATGATACAATACTTTTACCGTGGGACCAATGCTACAGTTAATAGTAATTAGATGAAAGAATGTTAATACCATTGCAGGAACAGTTGACAACTAACCCTCAATTTGGAGAGGAAACTAGACAAAGTTTCTACCTGTCTTTAAATATTATTGATTATAATTTGAAAATGACCCAGGACAGTTCAAAACATTATCTAAAGTTTCCTCCAAATTGTAGGCTATTTGTGAATAAGTAAATAATTTATTTGAATCAGACATTAGGCTCTAGCAAATCATATTAATTTTATATTTCCCCAAAACCTTGTGAAGTTGATGTCATGCTTTTCCCAACAACTTCAGTCAAGTGATACCCTGAGAATGTCTCCTTTCATTGATTTTAGGAATGGGATGATACCAAAATTTTTGCCAATACCTGTACTCAATTTTAGGGTGATACTGATACCAAGAAACTTAGCCAATATCCACCAATACCAATATGGACAAGCTACATCTCTTATCTGTTTTACCCTGCAGTACATTATACAGCTGACAAAAAGGCATCATCAGTTGCTTCAGACCAGTGCTTCTAAATGCATCAGGGTCAATTTCAGTGAAAAACTCTGAAAATTTACCAATAACTTGGAATTACTTTTGTAGTTGATACCAGTGTTATACCTGCATGTATAACATTGGCTGATAGAGGTCTATGAAAATTCTAGTTTCCAACAGCATATTTCCCAGAGTTACTCAAAATTTATGTAAATGAATGGTAATGAGCTCTTAAAAGTTGTCATTAAGACATTACACCAGTTTAAATATCCAAAGTACTGAATATGACAACAATAATGATTATACACAACAAATTAGAAGTACAAAGACTTGAAACACTGTCAGTGTTTCAAGTCAATTAGGGGTGTCAGTATTGGTACCAGCAGGTATTGGATATTGTTTGTTATGCTTTACAGTAAAAATCTTGAGGATGTACTCCCAAGATTAAATGATTCAGTGTTTTTACTGGGAGTTTCCCCACATAGAGTGAACAAAAGGAATCAGTTACATTTTTTAATACATATACAGTGGACCCCCGGTTTTCGTGATGCTCCAAACTCGCCCTTTTATGTAAGTGTATTTTTGTAAATGCTTTTGTAAATGTATTTTTGGGGGTCTAAAAGGACTAGTCTACATTATTCCTTATGGGAATAAATTCGTTTGGTAATGGCACTTGAACAGCATTCTGGAACGAAAAAAATCACGAAAACCGGGGGTCCACTGTATTCCTATTCAAGGGAGGTCTTTTAATTTCACCATTTTTTAAATAAGAGACCAACTGTTAGGGAGTGATGGTCTCTTGAGTCCACCTTAGGTGGAAATAGAAACACTGATGTAATAATTTGGCATTGAATCTAAAGCACAAAGTGTTTGTAATATATATTATAAAAAACTACACTGAATAAGTAACATGTCTGAAGTTCATCGGTAACTTTTTTTTTTTTGTGTGTGTGTGTGTGTGAGTGCATGCGCACACGTGTTCATCTAATTGTACTCGCCTAATTGTGGTTGTGTGTGCATGCATGCACGCACATACGTGTGCGTGCCTGTGTTAACAAACACATGAACGAGAGGGGGAAGGTAGAACAGGAGGAAGGAATAATAATATAGTCATAGTAGTAGTAGTAGTAGTGCAACAGTGATGGAGGTGGCAATATGAAAGTACATAGTAATAGTAGTGAAAAATGGGGCAGTATGTGTATTGTTAGCAAAGAAACAGTAATAGTGGTAGTAGTACTACTGCTAATACTACTACCTTTACAACTACTACTACTATTATGATATTATTGCCTTCTGTTCTACCTCTCCTGCCCTCTCTCGTATATATTCTGGCTCCCTTCCCTTCGCATTTCTCTGTGCAATTAATCACTGGTACAAGTTGGGACGAAATTTCGTCATAAGTTTCAGTCTCCTATGTGGGGGTTATTTGTGTATTGTTCCAGTCATGGTATTGTGCCTTTTAATTATTTATATTTGTTCTTACCATTCTCATACTATAAAATGGATTCCTTGAGAGCATACATACTTGCTTGGTTCGCTGTCCAGTAGAATATAGATGATCCCTTAATAACAGTTAGCTGTTTCATAAAGTCCATAGCTCAATAAGTGAAGGAAGTAGTGGTAACCTTGTGTTACCCATTATTCACTTGGGCAAGTTTTAAAAGTGTAAAGTGGAGAGCTTGCCGCTGACAAACTTTTAATCATTCCACTTGTGGTATGTAATGTGCTCTGACAAGAATGTGTGGTGTAGGCCAAGAAAGTTTCAGGTTATGTTTAAACCTAAACAATGTCCTAAGCTAGCCATGTGTTTTGGAATCCTATTGCATTATAATTCAATTGTTTACTATAGCCTTAACATTTCTCATAAACTTATCAAATGCCTTAACTAGTGAAATGTGTATTGGGTACATTGCATAAATGTAGGTAGATTGTTAGCTGCCATATTCATTGTCTAAAGATGTCAGAGTGCCTGTCCTTCCTTTGAATGTTACCATGACAGGACCAGGGTCAGAGCCGAGTGCTCAACTTTAGGTTAGATTGGGAGGTAAAGGATAGGCTAGATAGGCTTTGGCAGTTCAGATACTTATGGTTTGTGCCTTTGAAAAAATAATAGCACTGAATGAAGTGGAAGTAAATTTTTTGGCTAACTGCTTTTCTTATTTATCTGTTTACACTGCTACTTAGTTGTCAATGTTCTATATCTCTATCTTCCATTTTTTCTTGTTGCTTGCATTTACTACATCTCAGTTTTTCCTTCTTTTGTCACTGTCCTTTTGTCTGTTCTTAATGTAGCATTTTGATTATTCTCATACATAAATAAAAGCCGTTAATGACATCTAACATAACTTGTGCTTTACGAAATACAACAAATTTCCACTTAAAATGATCATAAAACTAGTACAGTGCATGTTTTTTTTTTTACTTTCTTCTAAAATCCTTAACACTAATGTTTCTGAATAAAAATTCTAATTTGACTATAAACAGAAATTTCTGTTAAAGATTGAACCTGCATCACATTGAAATTAGGAAAAGGCATAGTTTATTCAAACATTTGAATATTTTATCAGAACTGGCTGTATAAGCCAAAAATCACCTTTTCTTTTTCAGGATAAAGACTTAAATTGGTTCCCAAGGATGAGAGCAATGTCACTGAGTATTGGGGAAACAGAAGGGGAATTGAATGAAGTGCGGTGTCTTAATGCCAAGCTGGATCGCACCCAAGCTTTAGTTGATAGTCTTGTTTATCAATTAACAGAGCTTAAAGATGAGGTTAGTTGAATGTTTATTACATTGTTGATTATATATATAGATATATATATCTTCTTTTCTTTCAACAAATCAGCCGTTTCCCACCAAGGCGGGGTGGCCCAAAGAGAAAAACAAAAGTAGATACTATATACAGTGGTACCTGGAGTTACGATGGTCCCCAAAATCGCCCTTTTATGTAAGTTTAATTTTTTAAATGCTTTTGTAAGTATATTTTTGGGGGTGTAAAAGGACTAGTCTATTTTACATTATTCCTTATGGGGATAAATTCGTTTGGTAATGGCACTTGAACAGCATTCTCAAACGAAAAAATATCGTAACTCGAGGTACCACTGTATATATATATTAATATGGATAGAGTAAGTACACTGTAAAACAGTGTGTGTGTGTATATACATATATATATATATCCTTAATACTTACATCATGACCTGGATTAGACTCTTTGGCCAATTAATTTCTCTCATAGGTCTCATCTGCATCTCTAGCATTTTCTGTTGCCTCTGCCATTTTGCATTGCCTCTGCCATTTTCTTGGGGACATTTAGTGTTAACAATGTTAGCCTTTCTGTCCATCAATACTTATGTTTAAAATAGTGATGACAGACAATGTTTGATAGGTTAATTACTTCAGAAAAGTTTATTACTTTAATCAGGGAAAGCACTAAACCTATTGGAGTCATATAGTGCCTGAGGAATAGGAGGTATTCAGGTATGATCCAAGGACAAGGAGGATAAATCCATTTCCTTGGATCATGAGCCCTTCATCAACATCACAGCACCTCTGTTGAGGAGTACTTTAGGAAAAGACATACTTTGTCAGCTCTAGGTAATGACTTGGTAAACTGGAAGTTATGTTTCTTTGTTTGTCACTAAATAACTAAGAAATGATTCCATGCATAATTAGGAGATGATAGTTATGGAGCTTTCAGCCTATTCAGCCACGATTTTTGTCATTCAGTGTTGATCTTTTTATAGTACTGTAATGACTTTCTGAAGGTGTGGCCTTTGTGCTTGACTGCAGTTGTCCATAGAAGTGCTGTACAAGGGAGTTGAGATGAATGATAATTTTCCTGTTTGATGATTCTTAATGTAACATTTGATTGGGTAGTCATGGAGGGAAGTTGGAGGTTTTGCATTTGGTTGGGTAGTAGTGGAGGGAAGGCGGAGGTTTTGTGTGCAAGGGGCGTGGACATACAGCAGGCATGTGTGAGCATGTTAGATAGGAGTGAGTGGAAACAAATAGTTTTTGGGACCTAACGAGCTGTTGGAGTGTGAGCAAGGTAATATTTTGTGAAGGGATTTAGGGAAACCTGTTATCTGGACTTGAGTCCTGGAGGTGAGAAGTACAGTGCCTGCACTCTAAAGGAGGGGTTTGGGATATTTGCTACATGGAGGAACATCTGAACTGTCATATCTGCATGCCTCAAGACAGTGATAGTGTGAATGATGGTGAAAGTTTTTTTTTTTTTTGGACATCCTGCCTTGGTGGGAGACAGCCAGTGTGTTAAAAAAAAAAATACAGCTGCCATCAGTTGTTTATAGTAGTTACTCTAAAAAAAATTACCTTCCCCCACAGAGTACAAGGCAGTATTTCAATTTAATACCTAACTTGGCCTTTTTGTCCTTTGAGGAGTTATATTTGCTACACCAACATAAATCTAAGTTTCATTCTTAAATTTGAGGATGTCATACTTTCATCATTGCCAAAGTATTATAGTGAGGGTAGGCCCCAAAATAGAGCCTTGTGGCACTACTTTGTAAAGAATTGTTCCTGCCAGACTCTACTCCATGTAAATTATAATTATTATATTCATAGGGAAAATACTGAAGCTATTGGGGTCATACAGCACCAGGGAAATGAGAGAGAATGAGGCTTTGTCTGGGAGAGAGGAGGGTATCTCCAGTTCCTTTAATGAAGAGCTCTTCAATAGCATTAAGGCATACCCCCACCCCCCAATTCAAGGGAACATCACCAGAGGTTCACATAAACTGGCTAACACTAGCAAACTGAGAGAGACTGGTATATTTCAGAAGAGCATTCAAGAATCTAAAGAATAATTTACAACTCTAGATGATGTTAGGTCTCTTGAAGAGTATTTCAATTAGAAAGTCTGTTGTCTGTTTCCTGTGTATGTTTCAGAGAGCTTGTTAATGTGTTAGGGTCACTTGATTGAGAGTAGTGTTCAGCAACTCTCCTTCCCTTCTTGAAGATTAGTGACAAGTATTTCTAATCTTAAGGTACAGTACTGTTTCTTACTTGATATTCTGAATTCTGTCCCTACAAAATAGATGCCTTGATACCAGTGAAGGACTCCTAATCCAAGGAATTGCAATATCCTCTACTGCCTTGGGTCTAACTTGTTTGTCTCATTCCGTAGGCACTGTGGAACCACTCTGAGTTTAGCACTTTCTCAATTAATATAATGATATCTGAATATTGTAATAGTTTGTCATGTTCATATCATCTTTGCTGCATTTTTGTCATGTTCAATACTTTACATTTTAGATTTCTTTCAACTATTTTACTCCAGGTACAAATGATCCAAACTTGGTTTAAAGCTAAATTTCAGATTCTTTTATCAAATGCATTGATTTCTAGTTTCTCATTTTTAATCATTAGTTACTAGAATGTTTTTTAAATATTAATTTTTTTTTTTACTAAATGTACTTATCTATTACAGATGACAAAGCAACAAAAGTACCGTAATCGGCGTGGAATTCTCAGCACTGCCAGTAACTACAATAGCCATCAGTATGGTTCTGGTGCAGGTATGGATACTATTCAACAGTACCAGTAATATTTATGAATTCCTCAATTAAAATGTAACTAAATATAAACCGATATATACTTTGAGGACAGATGTTGAATTGTAAAATAATTTAACTTATCCCTTTAAATGTCTTCCAGAAAACTCTTAAGTAATTTATTTTCAAAATTATAGTTTCCCATTGTATTGTTCTACATATATGAGCTCAAGTTATGAAATTTTGACATCTTCATTGTATGACACTTATATCATGTGTTTATCCCAGGACTAAATTTTTTTTATTTCATGCAAAGCACATTACATTTCTAAACTATAATAAAAAAAAATTAGCTTTACTCTATAATGTATTTAGATGGCAATATAAATTCCTACAAAATACTATAATTAATTGTAGCCTTATTAAAATATTGTGATGCAGTGCTCCAATGGTCCTGATAAACACTGATATGTAACGTAACATTTAAACTCAAGTGTGCATGACATATGCCAGACATTACATTGTTGGTAGTCACATTTTATTTCTGTATTTGGTTATGTGTTGACATATACAGACTTACCTACCCACTTCTTTGTTCATATAGCTGTACAGTTGTAGCTTTGTGTAGTAAGAAATTAAAATTATTTATAAACAGTGTTTATATAATGTTATACTTGCTTTTTTTTTTTTGTTAAAACTATTTATCATAGTTGATGTGTACAGTAAAATTTCTAGTCCTTCCTTTTTTTCATATAGAATTTTGCAAATACTTGAACTGTTTGATTACCTGTGAATGTTGTGTGTTGTCAGTAATATCCTAAGACATCTGATAGTGACTTAAAAAGCAAGGAAGATGTTAACATAGGATGAAACTCCTAGGTCTGCTCTCTTAATTTTACACACTTATAAAAGCTGTCTAACATGTACTTGCAGAGTTATATTGTTAATACTTACACAGTTTAATTGTACCTGTGGAATTTGGTTGGATACTGGTAGTAATTTTTTCCATTTTTTTTTAAGTTTACACATAGAATTTCAATAATTAAATTTTAACTTTTTTATTCAGGTATGTTTGTTTTTAATAGTTACAAGAATGCTTTGAGGCAGAGGCATTGTGTCCAAGTGGACACTTGTCACTTATTTGCTATCATTGTGGCTTATTCCTTAATTAATATTAATAGTTTGTCAGTAAACCTCTTAACATTCCATTTTCCATCAGTTTTTGTCATATCTATTTCTAAGACATTTTAAAAGTGGATTGTTGCAATTCTTTTTCTTGGAACATAATTGTTACCTAACTTGCTATTATACTGTATAAACATTCCTGAAAGCAAATCTTAATAGCATTGTCGTGCTTATTTGTGCATTCCAAAATTGCATTTTTTAACACTTAATTAAATTTGTTTTTTTCTGAAAATGATTACACTATTATAATCCTTAAGACTTTTCTTGAATATTTCACATTTGTGTTGCAGCAGCACATTGGTTTCTTGACCTATGTAGTCCCTATAGTATGTCTAAAACTGTAGTATGCAGTGGAAAATGCACTTATTAGTATATATTGAGGGTTGCTAGAAGGTGCACTTTCCAGTCAACTATGAGGATGGGCTGAACGTTGATAAAAAAAAAATTACTGTTTTGTAATATATACTGTATATATACAAAAAAAAGATTCACATAACCATTTAAGCATTCAAGTTTTTAAGTGATCCCCATTCACACTTGTATCTAAAACAGGTAAACAAACCCTTATTGCAGAGCAAGGACCCCCAGTTTGACTTTTTTTTTTCTATCTTGGTAAAAAAAAAAAAATTAATAATCAAGGGTCTCTGCTCTGTATTTGGGGTTGACGAAAGTCCTTTAACACATTTTGTAGCATTCTTGAAAATATATAAACAAATTACTAAAAATTAATGTTCTTGGCTATTTTTAAATTTATTAAATCCTTAACACCTATGTGATAGTTTTTTCTTCTAAATTTTTTGCATTGATGATTTTTGTAGAAAAGTATTTTAAACCAACATTTATTTAATACATTAAAAATGAATTTTTTCATAAATTACATTTCTGATATTAAAAATATTTAACTGTGTAAATTGCTGTGTAGATATGAGAAAGTGTAAATAGATATTTATTAGTAAATTGTCAGCCTATTAATAGTGTGATGCAATCACATTAAAGGTACTAAGTTTTGTGTACAATGTTACTTTTGTCTCATGCATATTTGTGTATACACAGACATGAAAAGGGTACATGATGTTACACTAATTTTTAGTAGGATTTTATGTGTGAAATGGAAAGTCAAATATGTCACTCAATTTGAGTTATAATTTGTCTAACCTTCCCAAGCCTGTGATAGTTATGAAGAGGGACAATATTTCATCTGGGGCCAAGGGAAAGCAAAACTTAGAATGCTTTCCTTGTAGATATTTAGTCCAAAAATTTATTAAGGGTTTAATATTTTAGATAAAACAAAATTTATACAGTAAATATCCTACTTAAAAAGTATTTAAAATGCTATTTTACTACCCACTTATATTAAGAAAATAGTACTTTACTGTTATAAAATTATTACAGGGGATTAATAAAAATAATTAATGAACCATGTACACTATTGCAATTTTTAATTTACTCAACTAAGGCAGAAAAAAATATGAAACAAATATCAAAAGTTTTATTTATTCAGACAAGACAGGTGTTAACTGCTCTCAGTTACTTCAGTTGTAGATGAAAGTAAATATTTTACTCTGTTCCAGTCACTTGGTAATGAGATAAGAACTCTTATAAAATTACATTTAAAAGGCTTTTAAATTTTTTTGATCTGTAATAATTAAAATGTGTTAGAACTACATGCTACATGATCTTATAGTATGTATGGTCAGTATATTAAGTAGAAATTTTTATATAAAATGTTGAAACTACATATCAGTTTGTGTATCAGTGATCTTTGTTTAATACTTGCATAACATACTTTATTAGCGTAACAAGACTGGATTTCTTATTAAAGGTGTCCGTATACTTTAATGTGTTCAAAGCTCGGCAGCGCTGAATAACCTTAGCAGGTTTAGCGCTTTCTGCAACAATAATAAATCAAAGAAGTTTGATTCACTTTGATATTTTTATCAAGTGTAAGTGTCTATTATTTAATAACATTGTCTAAAAGTCTAATTTTTTGTCAATGTTGTGCTACATGTATTCCTTTACAAATGTTAGTTTCCTTAAGTTCTTGTTAATACATAACCAATGTGTGTTCTAGAATCATTATTCCATATTTATAAGTAGCAATAACACCAGTAATCATTAGGGCATTTCTTTAAATGAATGTTAAGTTCTCATCCCAAAACAACTGTGTATATCGTGAAAATGAAGTCATAAAAATAAAATCTCAAGCAGCCTGTTTTCTAGACTTTTTTTTTTATTCTTTCCAAATTATCATAATCGAATGTATCAACTTTAGTTTAATGTGCAGGACTAGACCCAATGTCTCAAAGAACTTGTGTAAAACAACCATTGTAAGAAAAGGAAACATACCTTGTCCTTAATCTTTCTTTGGCATCAAAATGTATGCTACAGGCAAATCAATCAAGTGTATACAGTATTGTATATAAAATCAGGAGGTACTGCTGTTGGAGCTAGAGTATATCTTGTACAATATTGTGTTATTAAAGGTGCAATTGGGAGAACTCCTCAGGGTAAAAGTCACGACACTTCCAAACCCAGTGCCTGCATGATGAAGCAATAGATGTCCGCATGCTCCTCAATCTGAAATAAAAAATTCATGGAAAATCAAGTGGATTTTGTACAGGATATACCTTATGGATTGATTATGATAAAAAAATAAAAATACTAAACCCACTAAGGTCATACATCACTGCAGAGCAGGGGTTGTTGCTGGATCAGAATAGCAAGGGTGAAAAGGATAACACAGGTAGAGTTAGAAAGAGCTGTGATGAATGCTAAAGGAAGTATTATCAAAGTTGTCGTGAGTCAAAAGTGAGGCCATCAGCAAGGAGGGAAGATAAAGTAAGGGTGTTAGAGTAGTGACACCGACGGAGGTAAATTCTGCATGCTCGTTGACAGAGCTGGAACAAATTCAGAGATCGTTTACGGCTCACATTGAGCCATTGAAACATCTAAATTATTGGGAATGCCTTCAAGTCATGTACTCATTGGAGCAGAGGAGAGAGAGATACATGATAATATATACCTGGAAAGTACTTGAGGGCCTAGTCCCAAATCTGCACACTGCCATAACATACTGGAGTGAGAGATATGGGAGGAAGTGTAAAATAAACCCAGTGAGGAGCAGGGGTGCGGTGGGGACAATTCAGGAGCACTGTATTAACATCCAGGGTCCCAGACTATTCATCATCTTACCAGAAGATATCCGAAACACGGCTGGAACCAGTGTAGAAGCCTTCAAGAGGAAACTGGACAAGTATCTTCACCAGGTGCCAGATTAACCCGGCTGTGATGGATATGTGGGGCAGCGGGCCTCCAACAGCAACAGCCTGGTTGACCAGGCAAGCACCAGACGAGCCTGGCCCATGGCCGGGCTCAGAGAGTAGATAAACTCTCGAAACTCTTCAAAGGTATATCAAAGGTAAGTCCAATAGAACATGGCCAACTGAAACTGGAACCTGACAGTTCTCACAAGAATAGAAAGGGCACCTCTCCATGAGATACCCATGAGTGAGACAGGTGTGCCCAATGCGAAGACGGAAGAGTGTGGTCTCCCAACCCTGGCATTGATGGTAAGGTGGCACCTTATGGATTGAAAGGTTACCTTAGAAGCTAAAGCATTCCTCTAGTTCCTTGAATCTCATCTTTTATATCTATAGTCATTCAAAATACCCAGAACTCACCTTGTGGAGATGGTTGGTCTTCTGGATATTTTGTGTGACTGTTAATAGTGACAGATATAACAGCTGAGAGCTGCTCACATGTACATCTGTTATTTATATTGCTTATGTCAGGAAAATGTATACAATGGTCCTTTGAGTTACAATATTAATCTGTTCCAGAAGCCTTATCATACCTCAAAACTACCATAACTCAA
The DNA here is from genome assembly GCA_009830355.1 of Cherax destructor. Classification (NCBI taxonomy): domain Eukaryota; kingdom Metazoa; phylum Arthropoda; class Malacostraca; order Decapoda; family Parastacidae; genus Cherax; species Cherax destructor. The sequence goes on along the minus strand of WNWK01003439.1, from coordinate 106,660 downwards.
ACCTCAAAATACATAGCTTTATGGTAATTCGTTCCAAGACCCCAGAAGTGCAACTTTTATTGTACCTTGGACTTAAATACTCGTAGGTATAACTTGCAGTCACTATCTCCCTTCATCTGCTTCCTCCTTATTCACAATAACAACAGTCTTTCTATATGATAATTTCTGCCTTTTTTTCACTAGCTTAGATCTGTCAGCCACTTTATTGCTATTTCCTTGATAATAGTAGAGATATCTGATTGTGGAAAGCCATAGTCATGCACTAATTTCTTGCTTGATCTTCAGAGAAATGGCCTGTTGACTGCACACTTTAGGGGCCATGATGACTAGTTAACACAAAAGATGGTGTAATTATAGCACAAGCACAGTTATGAGGATAAATAATATACACACATTCAACCCTACTGCTGACTGGCTGAAAGTTACCCCCACTCCTATTGGCTTAGATGCTGTCAAAAAGGCAAGCTACCACATAACTGGCTGGCTGAGGCCCACCCACCATAATGATAATGCAGCAATAATATAATTATTTCTACAGGTACAAGATACAACTATTACAGACCTAGCTGGCCATTGGTATACTACTGCATATAGAAAGCCCCTAGTTATGCAGAGCATTTTGGACTTGTTCCCCAGAATGCGATCCACAACACTTGTACTAAATTCCTTTACGAGGGTAAATCGTAACTCAAAATTATTGTAACTCGAGCTACACTTCAAAATCACTCTCTATGTGAGCAGAAGGCATGGCAAACAGTACAAAATATCTACAGTGAAAAGCAGGAGTGTATTATGTACACCAAATCTTGGTATAATTAATACACTCCTGCTTATTGAGTTCTCTTGAAGAGAACTTCTTGATAAGCATTAAGGGTCCAAGGATTTTCCCCACCCTTCCTTCAAATACTTTGCGGTATATGAGGAATTACCAATGGACTTCCTAACTGACTAGGAGGGAATTTGACATTTTCCAAAGACCATTCTTGATTAACCAGGTTGTTCTGTCCATGTCAGATTGCATTCCACAAACACATGATTGACCAGGAGGCCTGGTCCAAATCAGGGCACTCAGGTCATAATCCTCATAACCTTTAACATAGTCCTGGATCATGTTCACACTGTAATAAGTGTTACCACTTCCATTCTAATTTCACTCATGTTTATTTACATTCACAAATAAGCAAAGTAAAGCTATGAAGACTATTTTATGTATAATACCTAAATCATATGGCTGAGCAATTATATATCCCATAACTGAAGAAAAGTTTCTGTATGGGAAAGGAGTCTTGTTCCAAGGAATCAAACATATGCACCCCTTTATTTGGATGATACATGATAGCTTTCTATTCCCCCAGGTGTTGTACAACTCTTCCACGATTGTAATAACAATAATAATACTTTAATAATAAGTGGCATACTACATTTATTTCTTGCAAAGCACAATATTTACATACAATGTAAAGAATATAATTAAAATATTTGTATTGTATAATACTGTACTTACAATTTTTGCTGTAGGTTTTCCTCCACCATGTCCTGCTTTTGTTTCAATGCGTATAAGGAGTGGGTTTGTTTGAGCAGGGTGGTCACCAATTTTGTAATGCAATTCTGATATAAACTTGGAATGCAGAGGAACCACTCTGTCATCATGATCTGCTGTTAGCAGCAAGGTTGCAGGATACTGAAAATACAAAAGCAATGATGTAAAGACTATTCAATGTTGGGACCTCCAAAATTAAGTGCTGGCAATGCCAAGAATAAAAACTGGCACAAAGTTGACAGGTAGGACACAATTTATACAGTGCCAATTTTGCCCACAAGAACTCCCATTTTATGCTAATTTCATTACTTAATTCAACCAAATTCTTATCTATTTCCTACGCCACCCTTTTCTCTGGGGGGGGTCCCTTGACTGTGGCATTCAGTTAGGCATTTCGTTCTTTTTCCCCCCATGTTTTAAATACGGGTACCCTACCCCTTTTTATCCCGAACTCATTCTTTTTCCCCGCATCGATCTTTCCCTCTGCTCTTCATCTACTGTCCTTTACTTCACCTGGTCTGTCCTCCCGGGCTTCATGACGGATCATTTCCCAATCATCCTCAAGTCCCCCGTTTTTCCACCTCCCATTGCCCACACTGGCAATTTGACCGGGCGAAATGGGACCTTTCGCACATCTTACTGTTTCATGGGTTCCTACCTCGTTTTTCCATTGATGAGGTTTTACATCTCTTTTGTCCTCCATCTTCACAGCGGCTTCACATTCTATTCCCAAACCTCGGGCAAGCATCCTCAGAAGTGCGTGCCTTGGTGGTCTCCTGCTTGTGCTCGGGGAGTGCGTTTGAAACGCTGCATGACAGGTATCGGGATACAGGCCACAGAGAGACCCCTTTATTTCAGGCAGAAGAGAGCTATTTCCCGTGTTTTGATGCTAAAAGCACTTGTGGCAGATTCGTTTCTACTGTCACTTGGGTTCCTCGTGAGTGCAG
>WNWK01003439.1:82818-104073 GCA_009830355.1 Cherax destructor | reverse complement strand
ATGGATTGGGTCAGCCATGGTTAGGTTACTTCTTTCTTTTTATTTTTAAGAAAAAAAAGAAAGAAAAGAAAAAAAAAAAAAAAAAAAGAATAAAAAAAGGGAACGTGGAGGAATAGGTCCTAGGAGGAATGAAAGGGAGCGCAAATCCCCCTCCGTGCCCAAGAGGACCTCAACACCGCAAGTAGTGCAGATGCTGCATGGAACCCGTGCCATACCCTACCCTTCACGCCAGTAAACCAGCAATCCGGGATAGCAACCTCACATCCACCGAGCCATCTCGGCGGACAAAAGAGAGGGCGGCCGGATATCCGCCACAAAGCATACCGCCTTCGGCCACCACCCCCGGAATCCGAAAGGTGGCCTCCAGAGATACACCCGTCGCCCGAAAGATACCCAAAGCCACCCCCCGGGTGACCGGAGAGGGATCGGGACATCCCCAGGCGATCCAGATTCCACGGCAAACTACACCACCGCCAAGGACCTCAACGGAATGGGATGGACTACGATACCCTTCCCCCTACCTAGGAACTAGAATGCCTGAGGAGAGAAGCTCCCAGGGTAAAACTGGGAAGGAAATAAGGGAGGGATGAGGAGGAGGAGGAGGAGGAGGAAAGGGAAAAGGGAGGATGGGGGAGATGGGAAAGGGAGGGGATTGGGGGTAATTAGGTTCGGTCTGAGGAAGAAGACCAAAAGGTCCAATTCCTCAGACCGATAGCCTCTTTACCACGTCAAGGAGCCCCCCTTAAAGAGGCGTAAACCCCGGAAATCGTACATTTATGTAAGTATAATATTGTAAGTGCTTGTGGAAAAGTATTTTTGGGGGTCTGAAATAGACTAACCTACGTGACATTTTTCCTTAAGGGAGTAAATTCGTTCGGTAATGGCACTTGAGCAGACTTCAGGAGTGAAGTTTTTACGAAACTCGGGGGTCCACTGTACCTGTCCTCAGGAAAATCATAAAAAAAAAATAATATTTGCACTATTTTGAGCCCAATTTCAAGCTACTTCCTATCCTAAAACCAACCAAAATCATCTCTTATTTCAGTAGTATGTCTTCCGTTCTATCAAATAATACCACAAAACAGCTAATGAAACAAAGCCCATCCTGGAACACACCTCAAAGTCACTATTTTTAACAAAACACAAAGTCAAAGTCAGTTTTGCTTTTCCCATCATCCACTGTGTGGGGCAGGTTTTTTTTTTTATATCATGCACACTCACAGCAGAGACCCATTCTCTCATATCTAGGCCAAAATTGATTACTCACAGCTTATATGAGGGAGCCAAGCTCAAAACGTAGATCTATGTGAGCAATGCTGGTGTCAATAACGTAGATCTACATAAGAGGCAATGAAAGAGTTGATACTACCCTATTCTAGGCTGTGGCAGGTGGTGGTGGTCGTCAGAGTCAGGACCTGACACAGCCTCCTAAAATATTTTATTACAGTATGTATTACTTTTTCTCGTTATTTTTCCAAATACATTTATCGTTAACATACATTTGTTTTGTGTGCAAGGGGCTTGGACATACAGCAGGCATGTGTGAGCGTGTTAGATAGTGAGTGGGGACAAATGGTTTCTGGGAAGATGAGCTATTGGAGTGTAATATTTTGTGAAGGGATTCAGAGAAACAAGTTAGCTGGACTCGAGTCCCAGCGGTGAGAAGTACCTTGCCTGCACTAACCCTTTCAAGGTCAGAACCCCTGATCTGAAACTTGCTCTCAGGGTCACAGCATTTAAAAAAAAAAAAAACTTATGAAATGAAGTAATGCAACCAAAAGTATGAAATTTGATGGAAAACTTGCAGAATTACGCTCTTGCAAAGTTAGCAGTCTTCGGAATATTTATGCATTGGCGATTTTGCCCAATTTGAGCCCTATTTTCAGCCAATTCCAATGTTCCAGTTGGCCAAACTCATAGCAATTTCACTAGAATTCCTTCTATCCTATCAACTGAGTACAAGAAACCACCCATTTAACTATTTCAGCTGCCCAATAAAGTGATCAGAAATTGGTAATTTGGACAATTTCACACAATTAAAAAATTGACAATTTAAAAATAGGGTCCAGAATAAACAATGTAGACATTCCTGGCACTAAAAAAACATTTCCTCTGTTCACTAGTTATGTTCTCAAGCCTCTCCTATATTACACTTGCTGTCCATTTTGAATTTTTATTCACACAAAAAATAGATTTACTGTTATGCAGACTACTGAATTATTGTAATAATTGTATAAATAATGTCAGTTCATTAATGACTAACCAATTGGATACATATTGGACGAGTGATGTAGTTTGTGTACTCTGGAATATTATCAAAAATCGAACATTTCTGCTACTTTGAGCTCAATTTCAAGCTACTTTCAGTCCTTAAACCAATCAAAATCATGTCTATTTCTGTAATATATCTTCCATTCTATCAAGTGAGACCAAGAATACAACTATAAAATCCATATGAAAAAACACCACAAAGTGACTGTTTTAAACCAAAAACACATTGAATTTTTTTCCTATTATGCACTACATGCTGCATAATGTTTTTTATATGGCACACATTTACTGCATAAACCCATTCTCTCATATCTAGGCCTAAATTTACCACACAGCTTTTCCGAGAAAGCCGAGCTCATTACCTAGAACAACAGGACCAACCCGCACTTCAACACTGTAGTACTAAGAGACCCACCACGAAAGGCTAAAGGAGGGGTTTGGATATTTGCTGTTTAGAAGGTCGTCCAAACTGTTGTATCTATGCGCCTCTGGCAAGACGGTGATAGTAGTATGAATGACGGTGCAATGTGTCAGCTGATCAACCTCTATATCCAACTCATCCTAGTAGGCCCAGGTTAACCCTCCCCACCACATTCACCAATTGCTTTAACCCTTTGACTGTTTCGGACGTATATATACGTCTTACGAGCCAATGTTTCGGACGTATTTATACGCCTAAATTCTAGCGGCCTCAAATCAAGCAGGAGAAAGCTGGTAGGCCCACATGTGAGAGAATGGGTCTGTGTGGTCAGTGTGCACAGTATAAAAAAAATCCTGCAGCAAGCAGTACATAGAGAAAAAAAAAATCCTACCTTGTTTTTGGATTAAAACGCCGACTTTGAGGTGTATTTTCGTATAGTATTTATGGTTGTATTCTCTTTCATGGTCTCATTTGATAGAATGGAAAACATATTACAGGACTAGAGATGATTTTGATTAGTTTTATGATGTAAATGATCTTGAAATTGAGCTCAAAGTAGCAGAAATGTTCGATTTTTGCCAATGTTCAAAAGTAAACAAATCACACCACGCGTCCAATACACATCAACTGGTGAGTCTAATATTCTTTCACAAGTGCACAGATATTATTTATACAATTTTTACAATAATGCAATAGTCTACATAACAATTAATCTTCTATTTTTTGTGTGAATAAAATTATTATTATTATTATTATAATCAAATAAAAGCACTAAACCACAGGGGTGTGTGAATAAAAAATCAAAATAGAAAGCAAGAGTAATGTAAGAGGGGCCTAAAGACGTGACTAATGAACAGATAACATCTTATTTTAGTGCTAGGGATGTCTGCATTGTTTATTCTGGACCCTATTTTGAAACTGACATCTTTTTTATTTTGCATGAAATTGGCGAAATTGCCATTTTCTGACCACTTTATTGGGTAGTTGAATTCGGTAAATTGGTGATTTCTTGTACTCAATCGATAGAACAAATGGAGTTCTAAGGAAATAGCTATGAGTTTGGTCGACTGTCCCAATGGAATTGGCCGAAAATAGGGCTCAAAGTCGGCGAAATCGCCGATGCGTATATATCACTGACATCGCTAACTTTGCGAGAGCGTAATTCCGTAAGTTTTCAATCACATTTCATACTTTTGGTGTCATTACCATCGGGAAAAGATTCTCTATCATTTCATGAGAAAAAATAATTTATTTTTTCCAAAATTTTCCGACATAGAATGACAGTTTCAGAATGGGGCCTCCGACAGTCAAAGGGTTAAGCAACAAATAATAATGTGTGAGCATGTTAGATAGGAGCGAATGGAGGCAAATGGTTTTTAGGACTTGACGTGCTGTTGGAGTGTGAGCAAGGTAACATTTATGAAGGGATTCAGGGAAACTGGCAGGCCGGACTTGAATCCTGGAGATGGGAAGTACAGTGCCTGCACTTTGAAGGAGGGATGTTAATGTTGCAGTTTTATAATTGTAGTGTAAGCACGTCTTTGGCAAGACAATGATGGAGTGAACGATGGTGAAAGTTTTTCTTCTTTGGGCCACCCTGCCTTGGTGTTAGATGGCCAATGTGTTAATAAAAAAAAAAAAAAAAAGAACAAATAACAGTAATTCTCACTTGGTGCAAGAGTAAAGTACGTAAAACTATTTGTAAATCTGGAGGAGTCTGAAACAACCTTATAAAATTTTCCACTATGGTATGTACTTCACTTTACACAACATTACTCTTCATGCCATGCCAATTTTCAGGAATGTAACCTTCATGTAATGAAACTGAATGACCCTTGTCGGTTTAGCGCTTTGATTATAATGTAATGAAAGAGTATTGCATATAAATATGAAATTATGGGAAACGAGAGCATGCATATTTCTATACTGATGCACTATTTTTCTGTTACTATTACTAGTTATTTATATGACAAATATCTTTCTGAATCTACAATTAAGACTGGGGTATGTATGCCATGTTTCAAGCAGAATTTATTTATGAAAGCAGACTATTATGAACTAATTTTTCTAAATCAAATTAGTTCACAATTCAGATTTTACTACCATTATACAGTGGACCCCCGAGTTACGAACACCCCGGAAATCGTACAATTATGAAAGTATAATATTGTAAGTGCTTTTGTAAGTGTATTTTTGGGGGTCTGAAATGGACTAACCTACTTGACATTATTTCTTAAGGGAGTAAATTCGTTCGGTAATGGCACTTGAGCAGGCTTCTGGAATGAATTTTCTTCGTTACTCGGGGGTCCACTGTACTAAGCCAAATAATTTTTTAAATGTCTCATTTTTTTAATTTCATTAACTTGTTAACATTTTACCATCCTTAATTAATGCCATACACTAAAGTTTTCTTCGTCAATACATAAACAAGACTAGGATGACTAGGTTAACCACCTGGAATTCAACCTCAGTATATTCCTTATTGTTTTTTTTTTATTTTTTATTAACACATCGGCCGATTCCCACCAAGGCAGGGTGGCCCGAAAAAGAAAAACTTTCGTCATCATTCACTCCATCACTGTCTTGCCAGAGGGGTGCTTTACACTACAGTTATAAAACTGCAACATTAACACCCCTCAGTGCAGACACTGTACTTCCCATCTCCAGGACTCAAGTCCGGCCTGCCGGTTTCCCTGAATCCCATACATTCCCCTCTTTACTTCCATGGACAAAGTTCTTTGTCTCCACAAACTCCAAAGTGCTCCACTCACCCTTTTCCCCTCATCAATTCTATGATTCACCTCATCCTTCATAGACCCATCTGCTGACATGTCCACTCCCAAATATCTGAATACATTCACCTCCTCCATACTCTCTCCCTCCAATCTGATATCCAATCTTTCGTCACCTAATCTTTTTGTTACCAGATAGGCCGCCAGTCGTCGAGTGAGAGAGACACACGGTTGTGTATGTCTAACTTGAGGCAGTGCCCTCTGGTGGGCACTCAGGGGAACTAGGCCCACATCAATTCACTCCAAGGGGAAAACTATGAGAAGTAGCAGTAGGCTTACTGTCTACAACTTGTTCCCAGGGTCAAATAATTAAAAAAAAAAAAAATTATCTTATGAAATGATAGAGAATCTTTTTCCAAAGGCAATGAAACCAAAAGTACAAAATTTGATGGAAAACTTAGGTTAACGATGGTCCCCAAACTCGCCCTTTTATGTAAGTTTATTTTTTTAAATGCTTTTGTAAGTGTATTTTTGGGGGTCTAAAAGGACTAGTCTATTTTACATTATTCCTTATGGGGATAAATTCGTTTGGTAATGGCACTTGAACAGCATTCTGGAATGAAAAAATATTGTTAACCGAGGTACCACTGTATTTAGCATTGGCAATTTTGCTCACTTTACACTCTTATTTTTGGCCAATTCCTGTGTTCCAGTCGACCAAACTCAAAGCTATTTCACTAGTATTCCTTCTATCGAGTGAATACAAGAAAGCGCCCATTTACTTATTTCAACTACCCAATAAAGTGATCAGAATTTGGTAATTTGGCCAATTTCACACAAAATTCAACAATTGCCAATTTGAAAATAGGGTTCGGAATAAACAATGTAGACATTCCTGGCACGGAATAAACATTTCCTCTGCTCCTCAGTCACATCTCCAGGCCCCTCTTATATTATGCTTGCTTTTCATTTTGAATTTTTATTCACACAAAAAATAGAAAATTTACTTTATGCAGACAACTGCATTATTGTGATAATTGTATAAATAATGTCAATGAGTATTAGACTGGCCAGTTGGATGAGTGACATCATTTGTGTACAGTGGCGGCTCATAGCGCCAGTAATACCTATACAGGAGGCCTTCCACATTCGCGAGTTCGACTTTCGCGAGCTTCGAACCTTCGCAAATGCCCAGCCGCCTATTATCAGCAGTGACGCTGGCAGTAAAGTTAGAATCCACACACTACTCACATCATGCCATGCAGTTTCACTCCATATAATCACCTCCATTCAACTGTCATCAGTAACTGCATGGCTAACTATCATCACCATCATTGTCATTGTCATCATCATCATCACAAGTCATCAGAGTTCGTCTGCCTAACCTTATGAGTGGTGAGTGTTTTGTTTGTTCATTATTTGTTATTAAACCATAACATGTATATATACAATATTTTACGATGTTTTCATGTGTTTTATGATTGTTCATGGTTCAATAGGTTAAGGAAGCAGTATTGTTAGGCAAGGTAAATGCTATTATATTATATTTCCCTACAATATATTTGAGCACCAAACATTCGCGAATTTTCAACATTCGCGAGGTTCTTGATCCCCTAACCCTCGCAAATGTGGAGGGCCTCCTGTACTATCGTACTGCATCAAACTTCTATTTCTAATAATTTTTTATCTCATTTCAACAAAAAAATAAAAATTCACTTATAAATACATTGAAAACAACATACAACAGATTTTTCCTGTAATATATTTGTCAGTTGCAAATTAATTTAGCATAAGGTTGATGAAGTCATACGTCTGGCAGTGAGCATCTGGGGGAGACTGCAGTTCTGCAGCTCTTATGGACGAGCCGCCACTGTTTGTGTACTCTGGAATATCAGCAAAAATTTAACATTTCTACTACTTTGAGCTCAATTTCAAGCTACTCTCAGTCCTGAAAATAATCAAAATCATCTCTATTTCTGTAATACAGTGGACCCTCGGTTAACGAAAAAACTTCATCCCAGAAGCCTGCTCAAGTGCCATTACCGAACGAATTTACTTCCTTAAGAAAAAATGTCGCGTAGGTTAGTCTATTTCAGACCCCCAAAAATACACTTCCACATGCACTTCCAATATTATACTTACATAATTGTACGATTTCCGGGGTGTTCGTTAACCGAGGGTCCACTGTATATCTTCCATCAAATGAGACCGAGAAACTGAGAATACAACCATAAAAACCATACAAAAATACACCGCAAAGTCTCTGTTTTAAGCCAAAAACACGGTAGCAGATTTTTTTTCTCATTATGCACTGTGTGCTGCAGGATTATTTTTATATGGTGCACACTTACCGCATAGACCCATTCTCTCATATCTAGACCCAAATTTACCACTCACAGCTTATCAGAGTGAGCTGAGCTCATGGTGTCATACTACGAGACTGACACTGGCTTCAAAGCCATGATACAACAGAACCAACAGTGAAAGGGCTAATATTGACATTCATAAGAAAGAATGAGCCAAAATCCTATGGTTATTTTTTTCAATATAGGACCTGTGTACCAAGCAAAAAGATAATGGACACCAAGAAAATCTTTGAATAATGAAGCTATTGGCAAAATGACCTTCAGTAGAAACTAATAAAAATCAAGCTGATTATGAAGTATGTGAATTCTGGTGTTAAACCATAGTGTTTTCTCTAAATCTCCCATGTTTACAGTATTTGTTTTCCCCTCTTGTTTACCATTTTCTTTATTTAAAATAACAAAAAATGAAGACTTAAATACATACCTGAATACCTTCAGCTGGGACCTTCACATTATGTAGCGGGGAATACTTCAAAACATTATCAAAATGTTCTTTCTCATCTGGGTTGCCGTAATCTGAGCACCAGGCATAACCAATGGTAAACTTGTGGAACCGCAGCATGTCCATCACTCTGCAGAAAATTTAATCAACCTCGGCACCTAGTAATATAGCGGCATAGACATTGGCAGCGGGTACTGTCACAAAAATAAAGGAGGTAAAACTTCATTTATAACCTCAGTGGCTTAATGATACAGCACATGACCTGCCACACACAGGACATAAGTTCCAATCCTCATCAATTCTTCTGTTTTTTGACATTCATTATGACTTATCTTGGGTTTCTTCTAATATACTGAATAAAATTTGAAATTACAACTAATGCTAACAAAACTGTAGCCAATGTAAGATTCTTTAAGTGTTTTCAAAGCACCAATTTATTAACACATTATCAAGTCAAAGACATACAGATGCTAGTAACACAATGTAGATTACAGTAGTTGTATATTTTTAATCCAAAATATACGCATAGTGGACCACCTGAAAGTATACAAGCTTCACAAAGGAAAGGGAAAAACAAATCATGCCTCCCTAACTAAAAAAAAAGAAAATCCTGAACTATCAGGTCTTTGATTGTTACATAAAAAATTAACTTACTAATAGGGAAGCAAGATGGGATACAGCAGCATGGACATTTTTCACTGGCTAAAGTCCTAACAAGAAGCAGTATCAGTGCAAGAGAGGTTAGGCTAGAGGAAAAAGTGGAGTTCTCCGAGGATCACTTGCTGCATTTCTATAATTGATATTTTACACAAAAAATATTTAAGACACCCTTGGTATAACTAGCAAAATAGAGTCCAAATATACATACAATTACAGTGGTACCTCGGTATACATCCAGCTCCCAAATCGAACAATTATGTAAGTGTATTTTTGTAAGTGCTTTTGTAAGTGTATTTTTGGGGGTCTGAAACAGATTAATCTACTTTACATTAGTATTTATGGGAACAAATTCGTTCGGTACTCGAAGAGATTGGCAATTGAACAGCCTTCTGGAATTAAAGACATATACCGAGGTACCACTGTAATTAAAAAATAAATTGTATAATCTACATATTTAAAAAAGTGAATGAATATTGAAAAACTCACAATTTTACATTAATAAGTAAGTAGTCTCCATGGGGAGAATTCTTCCTCCGTAAGCCATACGTGTCGTACAAGGCGACTAAAATGCCGGAAGCAAGGGGCTAGTAACCCCTTCTGTATACATTACTAAATTTAAAGAGAGAAACTTTCGTTTTTCTTTTTAAGTCACCCTGCCTCGGTGGGATATGGCCAGTTTGATGAAGGAAAAAAAAAAGTACTGTGTTGCTTTTAGTTTACCTGAAGATGATTTTTGGGGTCACTGCTCACATGGCCAGGTTCAAGAACCTTACTAGTTAATGGCCTGATCAACCAGGCTGTTGGTGCTAGATGCAAGGAGTTCAATAGATGCACCACAGCTTGGCTTATCAAAAACATACTTGAGGAATGTATCATGTTTCCTCTTAAGATAGTTAGGGCTATGTTGGTAATTACTTTTTCATATGTAAAAAGTGTTAAAATTATCTTGTACTCACTGCACGCATGCTTATCATTAGGGGTATTTTGCACTACTGTATCTGCAAAGCTGCTTGTTTTCATAGAAAAAGAGTGAGTTGTGTGTGGAAATCTGGCTTTAATTCTGCCAAAATTTTCCAGAAGCAAATTATAAAACATTTTTCTCACCTAGGTTCATGGAATTTCAAGCATTCTCAGTAATTTACATACTTGACTGATCTACAATTTTGCCTGTCTTAATTAAAAGCAGCTGTTAGTATACAGAAATATTTCAGTCTAGAAAGGATATAGAAAAGTACTGGTTTGGTAATAGGTTAGTTGATGAGTGGAACAGTCTGCCTAGTAGGGTTATCGAAGCTAAAACCTTGAGTAGTTTCAAATTTAGGTTGGATAAATATACGAGTGAGAGGGGTTGGATATGAGTGGGACTTGCACGTGAGTAAATACAATTGTCAAAGCTTATTGCTTAGGTAGCGTTTATTCTGTTAGTGGGTTGGATTTGTGAAGGACCTGCCTAGTATGGGCCAACAGGCCTACTGCAGTGTTCCTCCTTTCTTATGTTCTTATGTAAGAATATTATCATTGGCTTGGCATCTCGTTTTGAAGGTTCTAGTTGTCCAACGTATCATTTTCCTTGCAATTACGATAACAACACTGTTGTGATCCTATTGAGTAGTTTGAGTTTGTTTTACACTCTGTTCCTAATTTTATTTCTTTAATTTTTCCATAGCAAAGTAAATGATATTTTTCTGTGGCCCATTGGTATGGTTTGGTTAATATCAGCAATGAGATTTGCCATCTCCTTCAAGGATGAAAGTTATAGTGTATAGTAAACCAATATACAGTATATTACAGCTGACCTTTACTCATAATTATTGTAAATGCATTTTACTTATGCAGAGAATATCACAGTACTGTATATATTACTTATTATGCATTGCACATTTTTTATCAAAGTACAGTGGAACCTCGAGTTTCAGCCGCAACCCATTCCAGAAGCTTGGCCGAAACTCAAATTGTTCAAAAGTCAAAGCAATATTTCCCATAAGAAATAATGTAAATCCAATTAATCCGTTCCAGACACCCAAAAATATTAAAATAAAAAAAAAAATTTTTTTTTAACCCTTTGACTGTTTCGGTCGTATATATACGTCTTACGAGCCACTGTTTCGGACGTATCAATACGCCTAAATTCTAGCAGCTTCAAATCAAACGGGAGAAAGCTGGTAGGCCCACATATGAGAGAAAGGGTCTGTGTGGTCAGTGTGTGCAGTATAAAAAAAATCCTGCAGCACGCAGTACATAATGAGAAAAAAAAAACTCCGACCATTTTTTTGGATTAAAACGCCGACTTTGAGGTGTATTTTCGTATAGTATTTATGGTTGTATTCTCTTTTTTATGGTCTTATTTGATAGAATGGACAACATACTACAGAAATATAGATGATTTTGATTAGTTTTATGATGAAAACGACCTTCAAATTGAGCTCAAATTAGGGGAAATGTTCGATTTTTGCAAATGTTCAAGAGTAAATAAAACACGCCACACGTCCAATACACATCAAATGGTGAGTCTAATATACTTTCACAAGTGCACTGATATTATTTATATCATTTTTACAATAATGCAATAGTCTGCATAACGGTAAAAATTCTATTTTTATGTGAATAAAAAATCAAAATAGAAAGCAAAAGTAATATAAGAGGGGCCTAAAGACGTGACTAATGAACAGATAACATCTTATTTTAGTGCCAGGAATGTCTGCATTGTTTATTCTGGACCCTATTTTGAAATTGACAACGTTTTTATTTTGCATAAAATTGGCCAAATTGCCAATTTCTGATCACTTTATTGGGTAGTTGAAATCGATAAATTAGTGGTTTCTTGTACTCAATCGATAGAACAAATGGAGTTCTAAAGAAATATCTGAGTTTGGTCAACTGAAACAATGGAATTTACCGAAAATAGGACTCAAATTCGGCGAAATTGCCGATGCGTATATATTGCTGAGATCACTAACTTCGCGAGACCGTAATTCCGTAAGTTTTCAATCAAATTTCAAACTTTTGGTGTCGTTACCATCGGGGAAACGATTCTCTATTATTTCATAAGAAAAAATTATTTTTTTTTTTTTAAATTTTGCGACAAAAGGAGAGCACTCAGGATTGAGGGTTGCGACAGTCAAAGGGTTAAGGAATAACTGTTTTGTGTATGTAAAACCATAATTATAAATACATATTGTACTTAAATGACTAATGAAATAGATAAATAAACATTTAAAATCACATTTACATACCTTTATTGAAGACTCTTGTTGACGTATGGAAGACAGGGAGGACTTATTATTGTTTGGAAGGGAAATCCCTCGCCATAAGGACTTCAGGTATCAAAGCCCTATCTGGGGTTACTTCCCTTCATCTTTTACTGGCACTAGGACCAGCTTGAGAGTCACTGGACCCCTGTCGCACAAAAAACTGTCCAGAGATGTCTGTTTCTGGCTTTGTGTGGGCACGGGCAGGCGGACAGTTCTGGTACGGCGGCCAAAACTCAAGGTACTGTTCGAAACTCAAAACTGCCAAAACTTGGGGCGGCCGAAACTCAAGGTTCCACTGTACTGTTTAGTGTGAATAAAAAAAAACATTTTTGAAATACATAACATACTAACCCAACCTGAGAGATGACTGCTGCAAACAGCTCGGGCCGCTGGTTCATACATGCTCCAACTAGCAGGCCACCATTTGACCCACCCTGAATAATAAGTAACTGACTGGAAGTGAACCTCTCATTGATTAAGTACTCCGCTGCTGCTTGGAAATCGTCAAACACATTTTGCTTGTTAAGCAATCGACCTGTATTGTGCCAGGCTTCACCATACTCACTGCAAATAAAATATAAAAATAAATGTGTATTCAATAGCATCTTAGACAGGACAACTGACCATTTCCCTATTCTTCTAATTACAAAAAAAAAAAAAAAATACTTTTACATTCCATAATGATGCTTCAGTTAAGAAATTTATCACTGCCATTAAACATATAAATTGGGAAAGTAAACTAAATCTCAACCGTAATGTAAATTCTGGAACACAAAACGTCAACATTCCTATAAATCAGTAATATACACCACCTTCAAAAATTGAAACAATTAACAATAAAAACCCTTCACTCACAAAAAACGTACTCAGCTCAACTGACAAGAAATATTATAATGATAAAAAATAGTTATACCACATCCCCCAAAGAATCAGTAAAGCAATACTCTACAACCCTCAAGATTATGAGAAGGTCCAAGCAAGATTACTATTCAACTAGATTTAATTTTCCAAAGGAAATAAAACACCTTGAAAACTTTTTCCCAAATTACAGGGTAAAAAAAAAATAATTAAAAATGAACAAGTATGTTTCTAAAGCAAATGAACACTACCTCTCAACTACTGATGCTGTGAACTTAGCTTCTTCTCTACAGTAGGAAATAATCTTGCAGACAACATTTCAGAGACTCAAAAACAATCCTTTAATGTGGTTCTTCCCACCTCTGCAGAAATGACTTCAATATAAGCTCACTAAAAAATACAGCTAGTAATACAACTGAAATACCTAAGACAACCTACAAAAATGCTGCATAAGTTATCTCCAGCTATTGTAATACTACTTTTCAACAAATCAACTGAAGAGCAAACTTTTCTAAAAATTCTCAAAACAACCAGAATAAAACTAATCCATCCACTTGATGTTAATAACAACAAACCAATTTTAGATCTATCAATACTTTCAAAAACATTTGAGAAAGTAATCGACAAGTGGCTGCACACATATGTAATCAAACACAACATGCTTATTCCTCATCAAAAAGGATTCAAACATAATACAAGCACAAATTTTGTAATATACTAAAAATGAGTGACAGTATATTCAGCACTTGAAAGAAATTTAGTATCAAACTTTTTATTTGTCTGCAAAAGGCTTGATACTGTTGACCATAATATTTTCCTACTCGAGCTAAATCACTACAGACTCAGAGGGAACACACAAGTATTTTCAGTTATACAGTCAACCCTCCGTTTTCCAGTATCTCTGTTTTCGTGTTTCCGTTTTCGTGCAGTTTTTTCAGGGAATTTTTCCCTCCGTTTTCGTTCATTGTACGGAACCTGTCCAGTGCCCAGCGCACATAAAAAGCCCGCAAGCCCGCCTCCCACGCACATTCTCAGGCAGTGTAGCATTGTTTCTGGTTGAGTGAACATTATCCTGCGAGTTCATACAAAACATTTCTTAACAATCCATTGTTTTTGGCCCTTGATTATTGTGTGTGACTGCTAAATAAGCCACCATGGGCCCAAAGAAAGCTCCTAGTGTCAGTCCTTTGGTAAAGAAAGTGAGGAACACCATAGAATTAAAGAAAGAAATCGTAGCAAAGTATCAAAGTGGAGTCGATAAAGGCTATAGCACCAGCCAGCGATAAAGTGTAGTATTAACAGTGTAGCAAGTAAGTTAAGCCATTAATCGATAGAAAAATGACGACACGAAACTTAACTCCTCCATTGTTTGAGGAATATAGGGACACTGAGTTCAGAGCCACCCTCTGCCAACATCTCCTCCAAGGTAAGTGTAAATATTTCTTATTTATACAAGTGTGAATATTTCTTATTTATAAATTAAAGTGTAAATATTTATTTATAAATTAAAGTGTAAATATTTCTTATTTATAAATTAAAGTGTAAATATTTCTTATTTATAAATTAAAGTGTAAATATTTCTTATTTATAAATTATGTACATTGTGTGAATAGAGGTGGTGGTGGAGGCGGCCTGCTGCTGCCGCCAACGGCTTATGGTCAGTGGCCCTTAAACCCAACAACAACACTACCGCCAGTTCTCTCATACATAATGACATACAGTGGACCCTCGCTATTCGAACACTCCAAAACTCACCCTCATTCCAGAATGCTGTTCAAGTGCTGTTACCAAACGAATTTATTCCCATAAGGAATGATGTAAATTAGACTAGTCCATTTCAGACCCCCCAAAAATACACTTATAAAAGCACTGACAATAATAAACTTACATAAAAGGGCGAGTTTTGGAGTGTTCGAATAGCGAGGGTCCACTGTATTTTATTCATTCTAGAGTATACATCATGTTTCTATGTTATTAATAATATTGTTTATTATGTCATATTAGATGAACTGTGATAGATAAATAAGCCGTAGAGCTGATATTAGTGTCAAATTGAAGCATTTTGTCCTGCCTCCCAGCAATAAACTCGCCTCCCTCTTTCCTCCTCTCCATCTTCCATACACCAACAAGAGTCGCCAATAAAGATAAGTGTAATGTTAAATGTTCATTTATACATGTTATTAGTGCTTTATATTTATTTGTCATTCATTTCTGTATGTAAATCTATATTTAATCTCTAAAAAATTATTTTTTGTTAATACTCCTGGGTGTCTGAAACAGATTAATTGAATTTACATTATTCCTTATGGGAAAAATGGCTTCAGTTTTCGTTGATTTCAGTTTTAGTCGATCCCTCTGGAACGGATTAAGCACGAAAACGGAGGGTTGACTGTACATTAGTAACAAAAATATATAACCATAAATGACACTTCTTTACAATACCAATGACTCCAGGTGTCACCAAAGATAGCATTCTAGGCTCCCCTTTCCTTCTCTATATCAATGACCTGCCTAATGCAACTCAACACGTAAGACCTGCAGCTCAATCGCTAGTGCACTCAGCTCACACTGTGGTCCGGGGATCCATTCCCCGGTACAGCTGGAAAACATTAAAACATTTTTCCTTAAGACATCTGCTGTCCAATGTTCACCCATCAGTAAAATGGGTACCTGGGTGTTAGTCGACTGGTGTGGGTTGTATCCCAGGACAAAATTGATTTAATTTGCCCAAAATGCTCTGCTTAACAAGGGGCTTTCTATATACGTAGTAGTACGTGATTGATGTCAGCTACGGCTGTATACCTTGTACATGTACAAATAAAGAATACCATTATATATTATCAGGTCCATATCTCCTGACAATAAACACCATAGTAAACAATGAACTAACTAAAGAAGGATAAATAAACTCAGCCATAATATTGAAAAACAATCTACACAATTTTTGGGACCAAACCATGACCCCAACTAGATAACAGAATTAATGAAACCAAAGTGGAAAAAAGGCAAGGGGAAATTCCTGTGTAATCATAGACGACAAAATCAAATTTGATACATCCAACATGTCAAAAAAAAGCATCCGAGTCTGCAGGCATACACTAAAATTCATTGTTTCCTAATCTACATTACTAATACTGTAATTTAATCTTCCCATATTTCCCCATACCTCACATATGGAATTTGTGCCTGGGGATCCACTTAGCAACCCGTCTCAACCCATCACAAACTCTAATTTTATAGACAGCACACTACGACCTTATTCAAGTCCCTAAACCTTCTAAATATAAATGCCATTCTTACATACTACTACTATTCATGACATCTTTAGAACACTGCACAGCTCATAAACTAAGTAGTTATTATATTAAGTAGTTTAAGTCTGCCCAAGAAGCCCAGAGACTTGTTGCAAAATCTATCACTTTTACCTTTTTATGAAAATGAATTATCATTATTTTTCTTTCAACACGTCGGCCGTTTCCCACCGAGGCAGGGTGGCCCAAAAGGAAAACGAAAGTTTCTCCTTTTACATTTAGTAATACAGTGGTACCTCGAGTTACGATATTTTTTCGTTCGAGAATGCTGTTCAAGTGCCATTACCAAACGAATTTATCCCCATAAGGAATAATGTAAAATAGACTAGTCCTTTTACACCCCCAAAAATATACCTACAAAAGCATTTAAAAAATAAACTTACATAAAAGGGCGATTTTGGGGACCATCGTAACTCGAGGTACCACTGTATATTCAGGAGAAGGGTTACTAGCCTCTTGCACCCGGCATTTTAGTCGCCTATTATTTTTATTTTATTAACACATCGGCCGATTCCCACCAAGGCAGGGTGGCCGAAAAGAAAAACTTTCATCATTCACTCCATCACTGTCTTGCCAGAGGGTGCTTTACACTACAGTTATAAAACTGCAACATTAACACCCCTCCTTCAGAGTGCAGACACTGTACTTCCCATCTCCAAGACTCAGGTCCGGCCTGCCGGTTTCCTGAATCCCTTCATAAATGTTACTTTGCTCACACTCCAACAGCACGTCAAGTATTAAAACCATTTGTCTCCATTCACTCCTATCAAATACGCTCACACATGCTTGCTGGAAGTCCAAGCCCTCGCACACAAAACTTCCTTTACCCCTCCCTCCAACCTTTCCTAGGCCGACCCCTACCCCGCCTTCCCTCCACTACAGATTTATACACTCTCGAGTTATTCTATCTCGTTCCATTCTCTCTACATGTCCGAACCACCTCAACAACCCCTCCTCAGCTCTCTGGATAATAGTTTTGGTAATCCCGCACCTCCTCCTAATTTCCAAACTCCGAACCCTCTGCATTATATTCACACCACACATTGACCTCAGACATGACATCTCCACTGCCTCCAGCCTTCTCCTCGTTGCAACATTCATCACCCATGCTTCACACCCATATAAGAGAGTTGGTATAACTATACTCTCATACATTCCCTTCTTTACTTCCATGGACAAAGTTCTTTGTCTCCACAGACTCCGAAGTGCTCCACTCACCCTTTTTCCCTCATCAATTCTATGATTCACCTCATCCTGCCTATTATTATTATTATTAAACAATCATCATCATGGTTTAGACATATGCAGATCTATATACTGTAGCAACATGTATCTACAACATATTAACATTAAGGTACCAATTGTAAATGAAAGCACAAGTGAATACTGATAAACTGGAATAAATTTAGGCACTTTAATGCAGTATGTAAACTTTACAGATGACTCCTGCATGAACAAAACAAGGTCATTTATGAAGTTTTTGAACTGCATTAAAACTGTCTCAGTTTATTCCAAAATGCAAATTATTTACCAGTCCAAACAATTCACTGGTAATAAAAAATAGAAGATTATTCTTTATCAGTTTTCTATATACTAAGTAAAAATTCTGACCTCAAGGATAAATACTGTATGAAGAAAATTCAGTCTACATTATTTCAAATATTGTATTTTAATTACTTAGCCCCTAAAACCTCTCTGAAATTTATTCTTAGGAGAACTACCAAGAAAGGTACAAAATATCATGTACCTGAAAAAAAATTGGACTAATTTGTTTCTAATCTGCACACTGAAAGAATTTTTATTGAGTGGGTTAACAAAAAGAATGTTTAAAATGGCTCAAATGCCATAAATATAATTAGATAAAATTATAAACATTATGGGCCTAAAACCCAAGTACTCTCAACAATTATAGCATAGTTGCCAATCAACCTGACTAGCTTTTGCAGGGCATGATGGATCAGCCAGGCTGTTGTCTGTAATGAATTATGAACCACAAGACTCAACTAGGGAGCAAGGAGCTAGTAACCTCTTCTGTATAAATTACTACATGTAAAAAGAAAAACTTAAGTCTTTCTTTTTAGGTCACCCTGCCTCGATGGGAGACTACTATTGTACATACTGAGAAGTAAAAAAAAAAAAGACAACTAATCAGGCCAGCAACCTGGAGACCTAGATAGAGGCTAGGCTGCAGGGTTAGTAAAGCCCATCTTGTAAGCCAGAAATCTAGTTTTGATCACGCTCAA
The DNA here is from genome assembly GCA_009830355.1 of Cherax destructor. Classification (NCBI taxonomy): domain Eukaryota; kingdom Metazoa; phylum Arthropoda; class Malacostraca; order Decapoda; family Parastacidae; genus Cherax; species Cherax destructor. Next base: position 85,518 of record WNWK01003439.1, on the reverse strand, counting down.
GATGTTTCAAATCTTGGCTAACTATTACAATGTTTAAACTGTTCTAATTATAATTTATGTTTCAATATTTCAAGAGTAACCCAAGACTAGGGATGTATAGGATGTGAAAATTTAGATATCCATGGATGCAGATGTGTATACGGATGTCTTACTTATTTTGCGGATGCGGATGTAAGAAATTGTGCGGATGCTCCACGGATGTTGATGCGGATGTAAGAAATTTTGCGGATGTTCTGCGGATATCTGTTTACAGTAAAATGCGGATGCGAGAAATTGTGCGGATGTTCCGTGGATGCGGATATCCAATACATCACTACCCAAGACCCCCATACCATGACTCGCCCATTCACAATCAAGGAAATCCATCTCAGCATGTGTAAATTTTGATGGACTCCACTCGCAAACCTGAGGTGCCTAGTACCCACACTAGCCCACTCAAACTTAGTGCAGTGAGAACAAGGTGCATAAATTTATTAGCTTTATGTCTGTGGCAGTTTCTGGTAACTGGACTTTGTGCCATGTATTTTGTAACTGTCATGTTTATGGACCAATGAGTGCCTGTCAGTTTTTATGCTATACAAGTACAAAACAGTGGTACCTTGACTTACGAGTTTAATTTGTTCCATGACCGAGCTTGTAACTCAATTTGCTCGTACGTATATCAAATAAATTTTCCTCATTGAAGTTAATTGAAATGCCATTAATCCATTCCAGCCCTCAAAAAAAACCCAATAATGCTAACATCAACTCTACGGCTTATTTATCTATCAAAATTGACCTAATATGACATAATAAAAAATATAAATAACATAAAGACATGATATATACTCTAGAATAAATAAAATAGGTCATTATATGACATGTGGTGGCGGCCACTCCCGAGGTAAAAATAATTATCGCTCTGACCATATCTTCCCATTCTTGCCCTTCTGAGGTGTTATTATAAGAGAAAACAGTGTTTAAGAGGCTAACTGCACTAGATCACTAGTTTCATAAAGAAAACACTGAAACAAAAGCGATTTTCTTGGAATTCCCCCACGAGTCAGGAGACCGGCCTACATTTTGGGTGAAATACTTTGAAAATAAATCAGCGTAAATGCCTCGTGCCTTCTGCAGAGAAGGCACGAGGCACAAGTACTACGCTTGTACTGCCTCGAGTCATCACGTCTGATTCCTGAACAAGTGAAAATGTGTATTACTTGCCAGTCATGTTTATTGTGCCTTATATCTACATATAGCACTGGATTTTTTGGGTTGTCCTAGGTAATTTACACTATGTATAACTGTATTTATGTGCACCTGTGAGATAGACACACAGATAGACAGATAGATACAGGCAGAAGGAGAGAGAGACAGCCAAAGCAAATCAGCCAGCTGGCCACCCAACCAGCCGGCCTGCCGAACATGTATTACACGTTCTAGAATTGTTATAGAACATTCTGGCAGGATGACACTACCAATGGTATCAAAATTGAAAGGATGTTACACATTGGTTATTATCGAGGTTTTTGATATTTCCTCAGTATCTCCTGCGAGTGGCAGCGTATCTGAAGCTCGTTTGTAACTCGGATTTTGGCTTGCAACTCAAAGCAAAAAATCAATCAAGCGACGGCTCGTAACTCTGAAAACTCATAAGTTGGGGCACTCGTAAGTCAAGGTACCACTGTATTCCACTTCTAAGAAGTAAGTGTTAACATGGATGAAGCTGCTCACTAAGGGGTAGGGATCATCCTAGGAAAGGATAGGGGGAGGGGGTAAAAGAGGTTTTGTGTGAAAGGGGCTTGGAGATGCAGCAGGCACATGTGAGTGTGTTAGATAGGAATGAACAGAGATGAATGGTTTCCGGGACCTGACGAGCTGTTGGAATGTGAGCAGGATAATATTTTGTGAAGGGATTCAGGAAAACCAGTTAGCCAGACTTGAGTCTTGGAGGTAGGAAGTACAGTGCCTGCACTTTAAAGAAGGGGTTTGGGATATTGGCCGTTTGGAGAAACATCTAAACCAATGTATCTGGGTGTCTCTGCAAAGACAGTGATTATGTGTGAATGATGGCGAGTTTTTTTTTTTTTGGTCAACCTGCCTTGGTGGGAGATAGCCAATGTGTTGAGAGAAAAAAATCAGTGCATGTCTTTTTTCAAGTTTTTAAGCTTATGGTATATGAAGTGCCTTGAAAAAAACACAACAGTTCTGGGGTTCTACACCCACTGGCACAAACTGCAAAATATAGTACATACTCTGCTAAGGCTTGACCAGAAAGTTCATCACTAATATATACACCCCAATGGAAATAAGTCACTCTGACTTTTTTGGGTTATCCTAGGTTCTCTACACATATGCTGCTATGTATGATAATGTATGTAAATGTATTTGTGTATACCTGAATAAACTTACTTACTTACTTACTTTCCACAGTTAATGTACTATAATTTAGAAACTTCCTTCACTATATAATTAATGAATCCTGAACCAATCTGCATTTTTAGTGGCAAACATAATTACACTGCAGGTTCAGTTATTGAATAAACTGCATATACAAGCAGATTTCTGAGTATGATGATGAGAGCTCTGCTATTTTATCATGTTACAGTCATCCCTTGGTTTTCGTGTTTAATCCGTTCCAGAGGGATCAACTAAAACCAAAATCGACGAAAACCAAAACCATTTTCCCCATAAGAAATAATGGAAATTAAATTAATCCGT
>WNWK01003439.1:0-75578 GCA_009830355.1 Cherax destructor | reverse complement strand
TGTGTGTTTGTGTGTGTGTGACTCACCTAATTGTACTCACATAATTGTGGTTGCAGGGGTTGAGACTCAGCTCCTGGCCCCGCCTCTGCGCTGCCCGCTACTGGGTATCTGCTCTCCCTGCTCCATGAGCTTTATCATACCTCGTCTTAAAACTGTGTATGGTTCCTGCCTCCACTATGTCTTTCTCTAGACTATTCCACTTCCTGACTACTCTGTGTGTGTGTGTGTGTGTGTGTGTGTGTGTGTGTGTGTCTGTGTGTGTGTGTCTGTGTTAGTTACCATTTTGTCCTAGGCACATGTCGATTAGACACTAGGCCTGTTCTATGTGTGTGTGTGTGTGTGTGTGTGTCTGTCTGTCTGTGTGTACTCACCTAATTGTACTCACCTAATTGTGGTGTGTGTGTGTGTGTATGTGTGTGTGTATGTATGTGTGTGTATGTATGTGTGTGTGTGTGTGTGTGTGTGTGTATGTGTCACCTAGTTGTACTCACCTAGTTGTAGTTGCAGGGATCGAGTCACAGCTCCTGGCCCAGTCTCTTCACTGGCCACTACTCGGTCACTCTTCCTGCTCCATGAGCTTTATCATACCTCTTCTTAAAGCTATGTATGGATCCTGCCTCCACTACATCACTTCCCAGACTATTCCACTTCCTGACAACTCTGTGACTAAAGAAATACTTCCTAACATCCCTGTGATTCATCTGAGGCTTCAACTTCCAACTGTGACCCCTTGTTGCTGTGTCCCATCTTTGGAACATCCTATTTCTGTCCACCTTGTTGATTCCTCTCAGTATTTTATATGTTGTTATCATATCCCCCTATCTCTCCTGTCCTCCAGTGTCGTCAGGTCAATTTCCTTTACCTCTCCTCATAGGACATGCCCCTTAGCTCCGGGACTAGTCTTGCTGCAAACCATTGCAACACTCACTAAGGTCCAGGGTTCGAATCTCCTCCAGTATGGCTGGCAAAACATTAGGGATGTGTTTCATGAGACACCTGCTGTCCCTGTCCCTGTTCACCCCATCAGTTTAAAATGGGTACTTGGTGTTAGTCGACTGGTGTGGGTCGCATCCTGGGACAAAACTGGCCCCTAATTTCCCCAAAATGCTCTGCATAACAAGGGCTTTCTATATATAGTCGTAGTATGTCATTGATGTTAGCCAGGCCTGTATACCATGTACATGTATGTACTTGTAGTAAGATATTATTAAACTATTATTATTACTATTATTCTCTAGTTTCCTTACGTGCTTGACTAGGTGTGGATTCCAAACTGGTGCTGCATACTGCAATATGGCCTAACATACACAGTGTCAGAGATCCTCAATGATTCCTTATTGAAATGTCTGAATGCTGTTCTTAAGTTTGCTAGTCGCCCAGGCTGCAGCAGTTATTTGGTTGATGTGCACCTCAGATGATGTGCCCGGTGTTATACTCACCCCAAGATCCTTTTCCTAGAGTGAGGTTTGTAATTTCTGACCCCTAGACTGTACTCCGTCTGCGGTCTTCTTTGCCCTTCCCCAAACTTCATGACTTTTACACTTGGTGGGATCTGTGTGTGTGTGTGTGTGTCTGTGTCTGTGTGTGTGTGTCTGTCTGTGTCTGTGTGTGTCTGTCTGTGTGTGTGTGTCTGTGTGTGTGTGTGTGTCTGTGTGTGTGTGTCTGTGTGTGTGTGTCTGTCTGTGTGTGTCTGTGTGTGTCTGTGTGTGTCTGTGTGTGTCTGTGTGTCTTGTGTCTGTCTGTGTGTGTGTCTGTCTGTGTGTGTGTCTGTCTGTGTGTGTGTCTGTCTGTGTGTGTGTCTGTCTGTGTGTGTGCTGTCTGTGTGTTGTGTGTGTCTGTCTGTGTGTGTCTGTCTGTGTGTGTGTCTGTCGTGTGTGTGTCTGTGTGTGTGTCTTGTGTGTGTCTGTGTGTCTGTCTGTGTGTGTGTGTGTCTGTCTGTGTGTGTCTGTCTGTGTGTGTCTGTCTGTGTGTGTGTGTCTGTGTGTGTGTCTGTCGTGTGTGTCTGTCTGTGTGTGTGTCTGTCTGTGTGTGTGTCTGTCTGTGTGTGTCTGTCTGTGTGTGTGTTGTCTGTGTGTGTGCTGTGTCTGTGTGTGTGTGTCTGTCTGTGTTGTCTGTCTGTGTGTGTGTGTCTGTGTGTGTCTGTCTGTGTGTGTGTCTGTCTGTGTGTGTCTGTCTGTGTGTGTCTGTCTGTGTGTGTCTGTCTGTGTGTTTTCTGTCTGTGTGTGTCTGTTGTGTGTGTCTGTGTGTGTCTGTCTGTGTGTGTCTGTCTGTGTGTGTTGTCTGTGTGTGTCTGTCTGTGTGTGTCTGTCTGTGTGTGTCTGTCTGTGTGCTGTCTGTTCTGTCTGTGTGTGTCTGTCTGTGTGTGTCTGTCTTTTCTGTGTGTGTCTGTCTGTGTGTGTCTGCTGTGTGTCTGTCTGTGTGTGTCTGTCTGTGTGTGTCTGTCTGTGTGTGTCTGTCTGTGTGTGTGTCTGTCTGTGTGTGTCTGTCTGTGTGTGTCTGTCTGTGTGTGTCTGTCTGTGTGTGTCTGTCTGTGTGTGTCTGTCTGTGTGTGTCTGTCTGTGTGTGTCTGTCTGTGTGTGTCTGTGTGCTGTGTGTGTCTGTCTGTGTGTGTCTGTCGTGTCTGTGTGTCTGTCTGTGTGTGTCTGTCTGTGTGTGTCTGTCTGTGTGTGTCTGTCTGTGTGTCTGTCTGTGTGTGTCTGTCTGTGTGTGCTGTCTGTGTGTGTCTGTGTCTGTGTGTGTGCTGTCTGTGTGTGTCTGTCTGTGTGTGTCTGTGTGTCTGTCGTGTGTGTCTGTCTGTGTCTGTCTGTGTGTGTCTGTCTGTGTGCTGTCTGTGTGTGTCTGTCTGTGTGTGTCTGTCTGTGTGTGCCTTTGTCTGTGTGCTGTCTGTTGTGTCTGTCTGTGTCCTGTGTGCTGTCTGTGCTGTTGTCTGTGTCTGTCTGTTGTGTCTGTCTGTGTGTGCTGTCTGTGTCTGTCTGTTGTCTGTCTGTGTCTGTCTGTGTGTGTCTGTCTGTTGTGTGTCTGTCTGTGTGTGTCTGTGTCTGTGTTGTGTCTGTCTGTGTCTGTCTGTCTGTGTGTCTGTCTGTGTTTTTGTCTGTCTGTGTGTGTCTGTCTGTGTGTGTCTGTCTGTGTGTGTCTGTCTGTGTGTGTCTGTCTGTGTGTGTCTGTCTGTGTGTGTCTGTCTGTGTGTGTGTCTGTCTGTGTGTGTCTGTCTGTGTGTGTCTGTCTGTGTGTGTCTGTCTGTGTGTGTCTGTCTGTGTGTGTCTGTCTGTGTGTGTCTGTCTGTGTGTGTCTGTCTGTGTGTGTCTGTCTGTGTGTGTCTGTCTGTGTGTGTCTGTCTGTGTGTGTCTGTCTGTGTGTGCTGTCTGTGTGTGTCTGTCTGTGTGTCTGTCTGTGTGTGTCTGTCTGTGTGTGTCTGTCTGTGTGTCCTGTGTGTGCTGTCTGTGTGTGTCTGTCTGTGTGTGTCTGTCTGTGTGTCTGTCTGTGTGTGCTGTCTGTGTGCTGTCTGTGTGTGTCTGTGTGTCTGTGTGTGTCTGTCTGTGTGTGTCTGTCTGTGTGTGTCTGTCTGTGTGTGTCTGTCTGTGTGTGTCTGTCTGTGTGTGTCTGTCTGTGTGTGTCTGTCTGTGTGTGTCTGTCTGTGTGTGTCTGTCTGTGTGTCTGTCTGTGTGTCTGTCTGTGTGTGTCTGTCTGTGTGTGTCTGTCTGTGTGTGTGTGTCTGTGTGTGTGTCTTTCTGTGTGTGTCTTTCTGTGTGTGTCTTTCTGTGTGTGTCTTTCTGTGTGTGTCTTTCTGTGTGTGTCTTCTTGTGTCTGTCTGTGTGTCTTTCTGTGTGTGCTTTCTTTCTTCTGTGTGTGTCTTTCTGTCTGTCTGTGTGTCTTTCTGTCTGTCTGTGTGTCTTTCTGTGTGTCTTTCTGTCTGTCTGTGTGTCTTTCTGTGTGTCTTTCTGTCTGTCTGTGTGTCTTTCTGTCTGTCTGTGTGTCTTTCTGTCTGTCTGTGTGTCTTTCTGTCTGTCTGTGTGTCTTTCTGTCTGTCTGTGTGTCTTTCTGTCTGTCTGTGTGTCTTTCTGTCTGTCTGTGTGTCTTTCTGTCTGTCTGTGTGTGTCTTTCTGTCTGTGTGTGTCTTTCTGTCTGTGTGTGTCTTTCTGTCTGTGTGTGTCTTTCTGTCTGTGTGTGTCTTTCTGTCTGTGTGTGTCTTTCTGTCTGTGTGTGTCTTTCTGTCTGTGTGTGTCTTTCTGTCTGTGTGTTCTTTCTGTCTGTGTGTGTCTTTCTGTCTGTGTGTGTCTTTCTGTCTGTGTGTGTCTTTCTGTCTGTGTGTGTCTTTCTGTCTGTGTGTGTCTTTCTGTCTGTGTGTGTCTTTCTGTCTGTGTGTGTCTTTCTGTCTGTGTGTGTCTTTCTGTCTGTGTGTGTCTTTCTGTCTGTGTGTGTCTTTCTGTCTGTGTGTGTCTTTCTGTCTGTGTGTGCTTTCTTCTGTCTGTGTGTCTTTCTGTCTGTGTGTCTTTCTGTCTGTGTGTCTTTCTGTCTGTGTGTCTTTCTGTCTGTGTCTTTCTGTCTGCTTGTCTCAAAGAGTAGCTCATAAACCAACTGGTATTACGCAGATCACAAGCACATTATATCACTTTGTCTTTTATTTTTTTTAGTTATCCTAGGTAATTTACACTATGTATAATTGTATTTATGTATGTGTTCCTGTGAGATAGAGATAGATAGAGACAGAGACAGATAGATACAGACAGACAGAGATACAGCCAATCAGGTACCCAGCTGACCAGCCAGGTGGCCAACCAGCTGCTTGCCAGCCAGGTGGCCAGGCAGGCAGGCAACCAGCTGGCCTGCCAGCCTGCCGACATCACTTTCCACTTCAAAGGGGAGTGTTAATATGACATCAGTGAATCCTTGGTGTTTGCCGCAGTGTTTGCTCTAGCTGGCGCTCAATTTAACTGGTGCTCCCACAAGGTACTAAGTGGTCCCAGACTTTTTTAATATGGCACACACCGAGTGTTAAGACCCATTCTATGCTGACCAGGCATCTCAGGCCAATCGTGCCAAATTTGGAGGCATGAAAAATAAAACGTATATATACGTTTGGGGCAGTAGCAGTACTAACGTATATATACGTTTGGACCGTTTAAGGGTTAATCAGTCCAATATAGATATCTTCTTCATAACCAGTTAATACAGTAGAACCCCCATATCCACTGACTCAGTATCCATGATTTCAGTTATCCATGGTTTACTGTGGCCCAAAAATACCTCTTAGTTTTGCCTAATAATGGCCCCAAAGCACAAAAATAGGAATGCTGGCAGTTCTTCAAAACCTAAGAGAAGCCGAGAAGTGCTTCCCATCAGTGAAAAAGTGCGAATTCTCCACTTATTGTGCATAATTTATCAATTAAACATCATAATAGGTATGTATAGGACTTTTATATAAGGTTTGCTGCTTTCAGCAGTTTCGGTATCCATGGCAGTTTCTTGGAATGTATCCCCCGAGGATATGGGGGTCCTACTGCACTCAGAACAAATGTAATGCTGTGCTGTATGAAAATGACATACTGCAGTTCTATCACATTAAAATGATCAAGGGAGCTCTCAGACTCTTATTCCAACATTTCTCACTAAACAATTTTGATAAATGCTTCAGAACTTCTTATGTCCACACATGGAAATTTCTGGTTGTACAAAGGGAGATTTAATTTTTTCAAATAGCCAAGTTCCTCAACAAATGCCCATGTTGCAAAGAACATCTGCTAGTTATATAGTATTTAAATGAAGAATAATTTTTACATATTTATATATTTTTTTTAAATTACATTAAATATAATCATAATACTATTAGTAAGGATAGTATGTATCACTATGTTGGAGATGTTGACAATGTCCAAACTGAGGCAAGCCTTATTATTGTGCATAGCAGGAATGAGCAGTAATTACAACGGAGACTAACACATAGCACAATGCTGCATACCCTGTAATCTCATTCTTAAAATGTTTGCTTAGATATATTTTACATCCAAGGTTAGCATCACTAGTTCTTACTTGACCACTGAGAACTGTATCTTAGTGGAAGAAAGAGAAGAGAAAGAGGATAAGATGAAGAAAAAAATACACGTGAGAGGAAGGAGCAGGATAAGACTGGTAATCCTTCTACGTTCCTAGAACATCCACGCAAAAGATGTTAGTCATCAGCATTGCCATCTATGGCTACAGGTAATTCCAAATAATACACAAGAGTGGAGGAGTGGGTTAACCCTTTGGGGGTCCAAGGGGTATCTCTGAAACTCGTTCTCAGGGTCCACGAATTTAAAAAAAAAAAAAAAAAAAATTCTTATGAAATGATAGAGAATCTTTTTCCGATCATAACGCCACAAAAATTATGAAATTTGATAGAAAACTAACGGAATTATGGTTTTGCGAAGTTAGCCGTATCCATGACATTTACGCATCGGCAATTTCGCCCACTTTGAGCCCCTTTTTTGGCAAATTCCAATGTTTCAGTCTACTAAAATTATAGCTATTTCGCTAGAACTCCATTTCTTCTATCGATTGAGTAAAGAGACCGCCTATTTACCAATTTCAACTACCCAAAATAGTGGTCAGAAAATGGCAATTTGGCCAATTTCACACAAATTTCAAACAATACCAATTTCAAAATAGGGTCCATAATAAACAAGGCAGACATTCCTGGCACTAAAATAACATCTCTGTTCATTAGTCACATCTCCAGGCCCCTCTTACATTACTTTTGCTTTCCATTTTTAATTTTTATTCTCACAAAAAATAGAAGATTTACTGTTATGTATACAACTGCATCATTGTAAAAATGGTATAAATAATATCAGCGCACTTGTGCAAGAATATTAAACTCTCCAGTTGATGTGTATTGGACGCATGGTGTGATTTGTTTACTCTTGAACATCGGCCAAAATCGAACATTTTCGCTACTTTGCGCTCAGTTTCAAGGTACTTGTCATCGTGAAACCAGTCAAAATTATCTCTATTTCTGTAATATATCATCTATTCTATAAAATGAGACTAAGAAAATGAGAATACAAGCATAAATACCATACGAAAATAGACTGCAAAGTCGCTGTTTTAAACCAAAAACACGGTCAGTTTTTTTCCCTCATTATGCACTGTGTGGTGCAGGAATTTTTTTATACTGCGCACACTGACCACACGGACCCATTCTATCACATCTAGGCCTAACAGCCTGTTTCTGCTTGATTTAAGGGCGCTAGAATTGAGGCGTACTAGTATGTCAATAACCCCAGGGCGTAAGCCGTACTAGTACGACCAAAACCCCGAAAGGGTTAAATATTATGGAGTAAAAGTAGGTTTTTGGGATTATTGACATACAGTAGACCGTCATTTAGCACGAGATTATGTTACATGTTACGGGTATTGCACGATTGAAGAATTGCGGCACATTATTATCTAACACAACGTAAAAATGATATTACACGATTCATGGGAGTGGAAAATTTTTTGAACACACGGTAGCCCGCGGTGGGTTAAACCATTGAGTCAGTGGGGGTCCTACTGAGGGTGGCTATGAGCCACATCAAGTGCTTAATGCTGACGAGAGAAGTGTTTTCTGGAAGAAAATGCCAACAGTCAGCAAGAGAAAAGTGCACCAGGCTTCAAGACAGCAAAGGATCGCTTCACCTTGCTCCTTTTCGGTAATGCATCAGGTGATTTCAAGTGTAAGCCCAATCCTCGTGCTTAGAGGAAAAGGGAATTTGTTTTTCCTTCCCGCAAACTGTAAGTTTATTCAGATACACGGGGCCAGAAGCTGAGTATCGACCCCTGCAACCACAATTAGGTAAGTACAGTTACATTAATTATCATACATAGCAGCATGTGTGTAGAGAACCTAGGATAACCCAAAAAAAATCAGACAAAGGAAATAAGTCACACTGACTTTTTTTGGTTATCCTAGGTTCTCTACACATATGCTGCTATGTATGATAATCTTCGTAACTGTATCTGTGTATACCTGAATAAACTTACTTACAGTTTGCGGGAAGGAAAAACAAATAACCATTCCCACAAGCAGCCTTGTTGTTGTTCAGTGGGGGACACCACCGGCCATCCCCTGCCACCCTGGACCCCACCATCCCAGTATTCGTACGTATTTCATACGCGTCAAAAAAAAAAAAAAGTCCTCTGAGAGAGTGAATTGTTTTGATCTTTAAATTAATATATCTTGTATCTGCCAAGCAATCAAAGTGTTGCTCAAAGTGGCAAGAAAAGGTATAAGCATTTAAGTCTTAGAATTAACGAAGAAAAATATATTAGACAAGACATAACCCGTGGCTGTAATGAAGTGTTACTTTGTACACATAAAAAGAGGTAAACATAAGTTTGTGTGACTGACTTACTGACTGAATGACTTGAATGACTGAATGACTGAATGACTTGAATGACTGAATGACTGAATGACTTGACTGACTGAATGACTTGACTGACTTGACTGACTTGACTGACTTACTGAATGATTTAAAGTTAGACACTCGGTACAACCATCGACTTCAGTACCAGAACCTCTACCATCCACCTCAGCCCAGTAGGGCCACAGCATAACTCTCCACTCTCTTCACAATCATCCACAAACACTAGCACCCACAATTTAAGGTAAATACTATTATTTCTGTTACATTTGTAGTCTTAAGCAGTAAAAACAACATAATACATCATGATAATGAACTACAATTACATATTCACTTTTATTTTTGTAAGATCTGTTGGTCTAAAAAAAACTTGTTTGGCTTTTTGGGGACTCCCAGGAACGTAACCCTATTTTTCCCATAAGTTCTGTTAATTATTTAACACAAAATTATCTAACATGACTTTTTCAGGAACGTAACTATCGTGCTAAATGACGGTCTACTGTAGCAGAAAAAAAAACCTGAATTGGAACTCTACAACACATATAATAAATAATGAGGCATATATGATGGGGAAAGGAGTTGTTGAAATGACCGAATCATTGAGAAAGAACGGAGCAGAGTAAATTGCCAAGCAGATATATAAATCTAGGGGTGGATGAAGGAAAATGAAGGAGATATCCCAGGAAACTCACGAGGAAGGGTTAGAGGTAAAGGATTCAATATCCAGCAGGCATGTGCGAGTGTTAGACTTGAGTAGAAACAAATGTTTTAAGATTTGACATGCTGTTGGAGTGTGAATAAGGTAATATCTATGAAGGGCTTCAGGAAAACTGGTTAGACTTTCTGTAGGTGGGAAGTGAGGGGTTCTAGCACCGAAGGATTAATGGAAATAATATATTTTGGCGAATAATTGTAAATGTAGATAGTAGGTTGGTAGACAGCAACCGCCCAGGGAGGTACTACCGTCCTGCCAAGTGAGTGTAAAACGAAAGCCTGTAATTGTTTTACATGATGGTAGGATTGCTGGTGTCTTTTTTCTGTCTCATAAACATGCAAGATTTCAGGTATGTCTTGTTACTTCTACTTACACTTAGGTCACATTACACATTCATGTACAAGCATATATATACACACACACCCCTCTGGGTTTTCTTCTATTTTTTTACTAGTTCTTGTTCTTATTTCCTCTTCTCTCCATGGGGAAGTGGAACAGAATTCTTCCTCTGTAAGCCATGCGTGTCGTAAGAATCTACTAAAATGACGGGAGCAATGGGCTAGTAACCCCTTCTCCTGTATACATTACTAAAGTTAAAAAGAGAAACTTGTTTTTCTCTTTGGGCCACCCCATCTTGGTGGGAAATGGCCGATTTGTTGAAAGAAGAACTGTAAATGTGATGTCCATGCTCTTCTGGAAAGACAGCTAGGGAATGACTGATGATAAATGTGTATTCTTTCTATATAAATATACTACATATAAATTAAATACCCAACAGCCTCACTGGGACAAACCCTGAGTTAACAATATCAGCCAGTGGCACAGCAAGAGTTTCAGTCTGGGAAAGGCTCAAGCCAGGATTTCAATATAGAGGAAAGGGGGCCTAAAAAGCATAAGATGCTGAAAAAATCTAAAAACACATGATTTTCAGTATGTATGTAAAATTTCTTAAACTATCATGCTTTTGTGGTCACTAGTCAACATAATTATGAAAATTAGTCACTAATTAAAAAAGTATTTGCATCTGGGGAGGAGCCGTAACCCCCAATATCCCCCAAAGTGGCTGTGCCACTGGTGTCCGATATATTCTAGCATGATTAAGTCATAGGCTTTATGAACACTATTTTAGCCATAATTATTGCACAATCAAGTCATGCCAAAAGTAACTGCAGAAGATTTTGGCAATTTCAGACAAAAAAATTGGCCTGACAAATATTGGAAGTATCAGACAAAATTTCATACATCAGATTTTATCTGTAGTGATAAGTATCCAGTTGTCCTCTGAAGTATTAGACCTAGCCTGATGACTCCAATGTTTGTCCGGTACGGGCCAGAATGGCCACATCCAGGACCTGTCTGTTTTCACTGTTCCCTGAGTCACAGGCCACCTGTGACAATATGGTTTTCAGTGGCATCTCAGTAGCATTGGTGTGTGAGAAATATGGTGTTAAGAAATAAACAGTATCTGATATCCAGAGAAGCAAAGACAAACCTACTCTTAAGTTTAGTGTAGCTGCTACTAGAGGAATACAGTTCCTCTGACATAGAATAAAAAATACTGAGCTACTACTATCACTCACAGCAGTTTACATCTCATCTTTCCACCATAAAAAGATAAAGTAAAATTACTGTAAATTACATACAGTACTATAAAATTACTATATGTACAGTAGAGAACTGTACTGTTGTATTACAAGTTACAATGCCCACATTCTTAGCATCTGGTTATCTTCTGCATCAGTGGAAGATAACCAGATTTGGTCCGCTTATACAGAAAACCAGATCTTGCAAAAATAATTTCATAATTTGAAAGTTTCGAACAATTGGCAATATAATGCACCCCTCTCCCTATTCCCTATTAGTCTGTTAAAGGGTTCACTGTACACATACTTATAGCAGATTGATACCCAGGTGTCAGTAAGGTTGTAAGTTGTTTGCAATACTATATAGTACTTGGATACTGTACTCTTCAAATTTAAAAGTGATGTATATCTAAGCTAGTTTAAGAGTCAATGAAACAATCTTTATTTTTTTTTATTAACATATCGGCCAATTCCCACCAAGGCAGGGTGGCCCGAAAAAGAAAAACTTTTATCATCATTCACTCCATCACTGTCTTGCCAGAGGGGTGCTTTACACTACAGTTATAAAACTGCAACATTAACACCCCTCCTTCAGAGTGCAGACACTGTACTTCCCATCTCCAGGACTCAAGTCCGGCCTGCCGGTTTCCCTGAATCCCTTCATAAATGTTACTTTGCTCACACTCCAACAGCACGTCAAGTATTAAAAACCATTTGTCTCCATTCACTCCTATCAAATACGCTCACACATGCTTGCTGGAAGTCCAAGCCCCTCGCACACAAAACCTCCTTTACCCCCTCCCTCCAACCTTTCCTAGGCCGACCCCTACCCCGCCGTCCCTCCACTACAGATTTATACACTCTTGAAGTCATTCTGTCTCGTTTCATTCTCTCTACATGTCCGAACCACCTCAACAACCCATCCTCAGCTCTCTGGATAATAGTTTTGGTAATCCCGCACCTCCTCCTAATTTCCAAACTCTGAATTCTCTGCATTATATTCACACCACACATTGACCTCAGACATGACATCTCCACTGCCTCCAGCCTTCTCCTCATTGCAACATTCATCACCCATGCTTCACACCCATATAAGAGTGTTGGTATAACTATACTCTCATACATTCCCTTCTTTACTTCCATGGACAAAGTTCTTTGTCTCCACAGACTCCAAAGTGCTCCACTCACCCTTTTCCCCTCATCAATTCTATGATTCACCTCATCCTTCATAGACCCATCTGCTGACATGTCCACTCCCAAATATCTGAATACATTCACCTCCTCCATACTCTTTCCCTCCAATCTGATATCCAATCTTTCGTCACCTAATCTTTTTGTTATCCTCATCACCTTACTCTTTCCTATATTCACTTTCAATTTTCTTCTTTTACACACCCTACCAAATTCATCCACCAACCTCTGCAACTTCTCTTCAGAATCTCCCAAAAGCACAGTGTCATCAGCAACAATCTTGACTTGTGAAAAACAAGAATATAACTATCTACAATTTTCAGTGGTGGCTTAAGTGCTTAGTAATCACATGACATAGTTGAAAGAAGGTCCATGTCCCAGAACAGTCATTTGTTAAGGGGAATTTGAGTACCTACATCTATTTAAACAAATCATACAGTAGAACTTATAACTGGTGTATTTTTATTTAATTACTTCAAAAAACAGACAAGCTAAGACACCTCCAATGTATCAAAATCTCAGCAAGGTTTGACCAGAATAAGCCCTGTGCACTGGAACAAACAAATAACCCACATCTGGGAAAGAAAACCTATGGCAATGTTTTGGTCCATCTTGCATTATTGTGACTTATCAACGGGCCAAAACAGACTAAAAATAATGTGATAAGTTTCCTTTCCTAAGCACAGGCTATTTGCATATAGTTTCTCATAAATAACAGCAATCAGAAAACCACACACAAGCTTACATACACAATTGTACAATACTACTCTTGATGTTTAATCTATCCATCTTTTTTTTTTTTTTTAAATGGGAAAAATCTAATGTGGCACCACGCCTAATTTACAGTAACCAATACAGTCATCCCTCGGTTTTCGATTGTCCCAGTTTTCGCCGATTTTGGTTTTCGCTGACTTTTTTCGGGGAAAATTTGTCTCAGTTTTCGCCGATTGTCTTAGTTTTTGCCGACCGTATGGGACCTGTCCACCAGTGCCGCGCACATACAAAGGCTGTAGGCCCGCCTCCCACGCACCCCCCACGCACATTGTCATGCAGTCTAGCATAGTTTATGCTTGAGTGAACATCACCCCAGGAGTTCATACAAAACATTTATTAACAATTCATTGTTTTTGGCCCTTGATTATTGTGTGTGACTACTAAATAAGCTACCATGGGCCCAAAGAAAGCTCCTAGTGTCAGTCCTTTTTTAAAGAAAGTGAGAAACACGATGGAGTTTAAGAGTGTAGCAGGCATGCAGGGAGTGTAGCATGTATGCAGGGAGTGTAGCAGGTATGCAGGGAGTGTAGCAGGTATGCAGGGAGTGTAGCAGGTATGCAGGGAGTGTAGCAGGTATGCAGGGAGTGTAGCAGGTATGCAGGGAGTGTAGCAGGTATGCAGGGAGTGTAGCAGGTATGCAGGGAGTGTAGCAGGTATGCAGGGAGTGTAGCAGGTATGCAGGGAGTGTAGCAGGTATGCAGGGAATGTAGTAGGTATGCAGGGAGTGTACCAGGTATGCAGGGAGTGTACCAGGTATGCAGGGAGTGTAGCAGGTATGCAGGGAGTGTGGCATGTATGCAGGGAGTGTAGCAGGTATGCAGGGAGTGTAGCAGGTATGCAGGGAGTGTAGCAGGTATGCAGGGAGTGTAGCAGGTATGCAGGGAGTGTAGCAGGCATGCAGGGAAGTGACCCCAGATAAAGACTTGGTACCTAAATTCTTTATGGAAGGGATTCCCTTCCAAAAATAGGGTCTCTTCCCTCTCCACTCCTCCCTCTCTTCCATCCAGCAACATCAGTCTTCAATAAAGGTAAGTGCCACATAGAGTTCATTCATTTGTGCATGTAAATCTATCTTTAAGGCCCCCCAAAAAAACATTTTTCCAAACTTCTGGGTTTCTGGAACGGATTAATTGAATTTCCATTATTTCTTATGGGGAAAATAGTTTTGGTTTTTGCCGATTTTGGTTTTAGCCGATCCATCTGGAACGGATTAAAATAAAAAACCGAGGGATGACTGTACACTATACAACGAAGGAGAATATATATACAAGAAAACCAAATCTAACCTCAAAATCAGACTCAAACTTGTCTACGATACAAGTGAGCTCTAATTTAGTGGTGATATTCTCTGGCAGGGTTGCAAAGTACACCAGGTTGTCCCGACACCCCTCACGTGGGAAGGCAAACAGATATGATCCGCAGTCCGTCACTTCTGAAGAACTGTAATGACCAAGGATATTCAACGTAGTTGTAATGCCATTAACTGAGCCAACAACATTTTAATTATTATAAGACGTTTAGTTACTTCAACTACCAGCGAACAATATTTTAATTATTATAAGACGTTTAGTTAGTACTTCAACTACCATCAAATTAATAAAAGTAATAGGAAAAATAAACAGCCATAATCACCATCATCACTAACAACAGTACTGTGTCCTTTTATGATAATGAGAACTTTATTTCCCAAGAAAACACATGAGAGTTACAACAGTGGATAAAAGTGTAATGTATATTTCTTACAAGAAAAGTCTACAGTTATGGATACTCGATAGCATTGGGAGCAGTTTTAAGCTAGAACTACATTTATACACACATGTCAAATGTACTAACAATTTAAAAATATTAGGTATATTGGACATGTGAATATAAATGTATTGTAAACACTAAATATGCAAAATTACATAACACTGTAATGCAAATTTTAGTGAAAACTGAGTATTTAGTGAAAGGTATTAAAAGCAAATAAGGAAGTATGATGTAATAATGGTGGTTGGAGATGTGATTCAATTTAAAAACATTAATGAATGCACTGTAATTTAACAAGCTGCATTAAAACATTGTTTTAAGGAAATATATTAAGAACATAAATTTTTAAGTTTTTGTTTAGATTCATCATTACAATTTTTTTTTATTCATCTGGCAGGTTATTCCATATTAATGGTCCCTTCATTTGCACCAAATGTGTAAGGCGATTCAAGCGAGCACAGGGAATAATAATAAAAAAATTTTACAAGTGTGATGCCTGTGTATTCTGGTACAGTTTTCTAGGAAGTGTCTTAGTTCACTAACAGTAAAATAGTGTAACATTTTAAAATGTGGAGTGAACAGTAGTATGTATGGTATTACATATATTTAGATTTAGGAACTCAAATTCAAGTTTGTAATGGTTCTGGTAGCTTCTTTTAGTCATGGTAATTGGCCTGTGGTGCATACAAGAGGTCAAACCCCCAGGCACAAATTTCGTAGGAGAGGTATGAATGAACAAGAGTAGAGAGTTATTAATATAGATTGCAGGATATAATAGCCAGGTTTTGAAAAGCAAACCTATAGCTTTTTTATAGTTTTTTAATGAGAGATATATATGAGCATTAAATTTTAATTTATTACATCTATAAACAGACCTAGGAACTTAACCTGTTTCTTTTTCTCTCTACTTCATATTCATTAATTTTGATATCTAACTAGACATAATTTATTCTCAAAAGTTATGATTTTCTACATTAAAATAAGTTTATTTATTATTGTCCAGTATTACATCCTTTTTTTTTTTTGTAGTTCATCATTACCTTTTTTTTTATTAAAACATCGGCCGTCTCCCACCAAGGCAGGGTGGCCCGAAAAAGAAAAACTTTCATCATCATTCACCCCATCACTGTCTTGCCAGAGGCGCGCTTACACTACAGTTATAAAACTGCAACATTAACACCCCTCCTTCAGTGTAGACACTATACTTCTTATCTCCAGGACTCACGTCCGGCCTGCCAGTTTCCCTGAAACCCTTCATAAATGTTACCTTGCTCACACTCCAATAGCATGTCAAGTCCTAAAAACCATTTGTCTCCATTCGCTCCTATCTAACACGCTCACACACGCTTGCTGGAAGTCGAAGCCCCTCGCACACAAAAACTCCTTTACCCCCTCCCTCCAACCTTTTCTAGGCCAACCCCTACCCCGCCTTCCCTCCATTACAGATTTATACACTCTCGAAGTCATTCTATATTGATCCATCCTCTCTACATGTCCAAACCATCTCAATAACCCCTCCTCAGCCCTCTGGATAATTAGTTTTGTTTCAAATGTTATATAAATTGTTTCAAGTATTTCTGTGATTGTATCATTTGTGTTTATTTTGGGTCTGAATCCATACTGGTAAGGATCAAGTATACGAGGCTTAATTAAGAACAAGTACAGCTACTTACGGAGCACTGTCTCAATTTTTTTCATATTGGTAAACTAGATATTGGTGTGTAACTGTTAACACTGGTTTGATCAACTTTATGGACAGGTATTACCCTTGGTTCTTTAGAGATAGAGTAGAAAGGTGATTTATTTAAGTGATTTATTAAAAAATATATTAACCCTTTCACTGTCAACCCCAGAAATCAAAAAAGCTGAAAATATCTGAAATGATAAGAGAATCTTTTTTCTGTTGATAATGACACCAAAAATGCAAAATTTCATTAAAATCTTACAGAATTACATATGCAAAACTGGCAGTCTGGGCACAATCTATGGAACAGCTTTTTGTCCACTTTGAGTTCTATTGTAAGCCAGTTCCAATGCCCAACTCTCGGCCTTAATAAAAGATCGTTGCTTTTTTTGTGTGAAGTATGTACTCAGTGCTGACATTTTTTCTTCTAACTTATGAAGATAGAATGAATTTTTTTCTTATCAAGAGATTATGAAATCTGAGAAAGGCTGGATGGACATCTAACTCCTAGTTTACCTAATATAAATGCTTCTTTGAAAACACTAGGCTCCATAATTACATTCAACTCATCTTTAATTGCTTTAAGATTTTTCTATGGCAGGAATTTATGTGATTGACTGTGGAAACACTATGCTGTTTATGACAACAATCACAATGAGTTTCTTCTGGTATCTGGGTTTAAATTTCTTACTTTTTTTAGTGGGGGAGGAGCTTATTTAAATATAATGTTTATCTTGCTCACAGTGGTTTATAAGAGTATACTGCACTTTCGTTGGATACTACTGGTTTTTTCCTGGTTCAGTTAACTTTTTTACTAGAT
This sequence comes from Cherax destructor, assembly GCA_009830355.1. NCBI lineage: Eukaryota > Metazoa > Arthropoda > Malacostraca > Decapoda > Parastacidae > Cherax > Cherax destructor. Next base: position 58,681 of record WNWK01003439.1, on the reverse strand, counting down.
TAATAATCTCTATAGCTTGAGAGGCTTTGAAACCCTGTGGTACAAAGCATTCTTGAAGGTTTCATATTTTTTGGCTAAAGAGTTTATTATCTGACAATGTTCTCTGATAAAATTGGCCAGCTTTGAATTTTTAAGATAAACTTTATCAAATGTCTTCAGAAAGTTGAAAGAGAATTAGTCCAGATTAACCATTTTAATTGCTTTTTGCTGCTATGGTGGGTTAAGCAATGAGAGCATTTCAGCTCCGAGTCCTAAAACTGAAGGATGATAGCTAAAAAGCTTTCCTCACTTAGGCTCTTCTGCAGGCTAAGATTATACTTGGTGCTGGATCTCCTTTGCCCATGGGACAACTGATTGTGGCTGTGAGTGTAGTGCAATAAACACTGGGCCGGTTTAAGTTGTAATACAGTTTGTCTGGTAGAGAAATTAAGATGTCAGAGGGGGCTGGATAGAGCAACAGTACAGTGCAGTTAGGTTACCCCAGTTTTCACATCATAATTTTCTATGCACTTTCAAATTCAAATTCTTTATTTCTAGTAATATTACAAAGTGGGGTGTACTTATATTATTATACATTTTATGAAGTAGATATTACAAGATGGCCAATAATATGCCTAGGTATGCCTAGGCTTTTCAGGCAGTTGTTAGGCTATTTCAGAAGACCTGGTTACCCTATATAAACTGAAGAGGAGAAAAAACCCTATACTGCAAAAAATTAAAACAAACTGATACAAGAGGAAGCAGAGGGATAAGCACAAGTGGAAAAATATTTTACATTCTTGTAAATGTACTTTTGGAAAAACACCACTGCCAGAGAATTTTTTTTACTGTGTTTATAATACCATTAATCAATTAACAATACCAACTCAGCGATGAGTCTGGAATGACCAATAAATACTTATTACATATTATTTACAATAAACAATAAATGCAAATCATAAATAATGTAATCCAAAACTGTTCGTTCTCATACATTACAATACAAATTTTTTTTTTTTTGCAAAGGTTACAATGTGTGATTTACATTTTATAAACTGTCCTTAAGTACAAAGAAAGCCACTAACATGCCTGAGCATTTTAGGCAGACTAATCCTAATGCTTACACACTACTTCAAACTACACCTAAGTTAAGGAGTGGTAATTTTTTATTTTTCATTATTTTACCTTATTAATAAAGAGAGGTGGGCAAAAATTTTGTAATTAATAACATTTATAGTAGTGAGAGAGCAAATATGTTTATTAATTACTCCTAGGTATAATACAACATTAGCATGAAGTCTTAAAAAAGGTATAACTATAGTAAAAAAAATATACATACAGTACAGTGGAACCCCGAATATCGGCCGTAATCCGTTCCAGAAGGTCGGCCTAAATCCGAAAAAGCTTAAATTCTAAGCAATATTTCCCATAAGAATTAATGTAAAGATGTACAATTAATCCATTCCAGACACCCAAAAATAATAAAAAAAAATACATTTTGTAAAGTTTAACTATAGTTTTACATACACAAAACAATGACAATTACATATAAATGAACATTTAAGTCATTATTACATACCTTTATTGAAGACTCTTGTTGGCATATGGAAGACAGGGAGGAGAGAGGGAGGACTGATTATTGTTTGGAAGGGAAATCCCCCTCTGTAAAGACTTAAGGTATCAAAGCCCTATCTGGGGTTACTTCCCTTCTTTGTCTTTTAATGGCACTAGGACCAGCTTGAGTCACTGGACCCCTGTTGCACAAAAAACTGTCCAGAGAGGTCTGTTTCTGGCACCTCTATGATTTGCCTGAAGTGGGCCAAGGTTTTGTCACTGAACATGTTGCAGATATGGCTTGTTTCAGCTTGGTCAGGGTGATATTTCTCAGCAAAAGCTTGCACCATACTCCACATTGCATAGATCTCCTTAATCTGTGAAGAAGGCACCTAATTCCCTCTCTCTTCCTCATCCTCTGAAGCATGTTCCACAACAACGACAACTTCTCCACATCTTCTATTGTTTGTGATCTCTTTTTCGTTAACATGTTTACCCTTTTCGCCACATCAGCTTCCTTGATTTGTTCTTTCTTTGCCATGATAGAAGTGATTGTTGATTTGTTTTTGCCATACATCCTGGCAAGCTAGAGCACACGCACACCACTCATACAGTGGTACCCCGACTTACGATATTTTTTCATTCCAGAATGCTGTTCAAGTGCCATTACCAAACGAATTTATCTCCATAAGAAATGATGTAAAATAGACTAGTCCTTTTAGACCCCCAAAATTACACTTACAAAAGCATTTAAAAAAATCAACTTACATAAAAGGGTGTGTTTGGGGACCATCGTAAGTCGGGGTACCACTGTATTTTTCTACAATTTCTTTCTTCAATTTTATCGTGTTTCTCACTTTCTTTACCAAAGGGCTGGCACTAGGAAGTTTCTTTGGGCCCTTGGTGGCTTATTTCACAGTCGCACTTAATAAACAAGCACAAAAAGCAATGGATTATAAGGAAATGTTTGGATGAATGTGCAGAGTATATGCTCACTCACCGAGAGACACAGGGAGACTGACTCGCCTATGTGCGGCGGGCTCACACGTCTAATACAGCCAATTTACGAGGCACCAGAAAAAACATGGAGCAAAATTTCAGCCCAAAAAACTGGCCTAAATACGATTCGGCCGATACCTGCAGCGGCAGATATTCGGGGTTCCACTGTACAGTAGACCCCCGAGTAACGATCTGTCCGAATAACGATTTTTTCGTGTAACGATTGCTTTTTACGGTCAATATTTTTCTCGTGTAGCAATTTTTACTCGTGTAGCGATCCGTACCAGACCTGTCCGCTTCTACGCGCAAGACGCCAGTCTAGCGTTGTTTACACTTGAGTGAACAATACCCAGCGCGCTCTTTCAAACATTTCACAATAAATTTACTCTGTTTATTGCTGGTTTAGTGATTGTCACTGTGAAATAAGTCACCATGGGTCCAAAGAAGCTTCCTAGTGGCACCCCAGTGGTAGCATTCATGCAGGGAGTGTAGCATTCATGCAGGGAGTGTAGCAGGCATGCAGGGAGTGTAGCAGGCATGCAGGGAGTGTAGCAGGCATGCAGGGAGTGTAGCAGGCATGCAGGGAGTGTAGCAGGCATGCAGGGAGTGTAGCAGGCATGCAGGGAGTGTAGCAGGCATGCAGGGAGTGTAGCAGGCATGCAGGGAGTGTAGCAGGCATGCAGGGAGTGTAGCAGGCATGCAGGGAGTGTAGCAGGCATGCAGGGAGTGTAGCATTCATGCAGGGAGTGTAGCAGGCATGCAGGGAGTGTAGCAGGCATGCAGGGAGTGTAGCAGGCATGCAGGGAGTGTAGCATTCATGCAGGGAGTGTAGCATTCATGCAGGGAGTGTAGCAGGCATGCAGGGAGTGTAGCAGGCATGCAGGGAGTGTAGCAGGCATGCAGGGAGTGTAGCAGGCATGCAGGGAGTGTAGCAGGCATGCAGGGAGTGTAGCAGGCATGCAGGGAGTGTAGCAGGCATGCAGGGAGTGTAGCAGGCATGCAGGGAGTGTAGCAGGCATGCAGGGAGTGTAGCAGGCATGCAGGGAGTGTAGCAGGCATGCAGGGAGTGTAGCAGGCATGCAGGGAGTGTAGCAGGCATGCAGGGAGTGTAGTAGGCATGCAGGGAAACAGGCGCCAGAAACAGAGGACAGCTATTTTCTGCGACAGGGTTCTATTGACTCTCAAGCTGGTCCTAGTGGGATTAAAAGACAAAGAAGGGAAATAACCCCAGAGAGGGACTTGTTACCTGAAGTCCTTTTGGTGGGGGATTCCCCTTCCAAACAATAACCCCTCATCCCCCTGTACTCCTCCCTATCTTCCAGATGCCAGCAAGTCTCTTCAATAAAGGTAAGTAAATGTTATTATAAATGTTTAATTATATTATATATTACATATACTACTTTATTTATACGTACTATTTATAATTGTTTTGTGAATATTTTTGGATGTCTGGAACGGATTAATTGTATTTACATTATTTCTCAGGGTCCACGAATTTAAAAAAAAAAAAAAAAAAAAAAATTCTTATGGAATGATAGAGAATCTTTTTCCCATCATAACGCCACAAACATTATGAAATTTGATCGAAAACTAACGGAATTATGCTTTCGCGAAGTTAGCGGTAGCCATGACACATCGGCGATTTCGCCCACTTTGAGCCCTATTTTCGGCACATTGCAATGTTTCAGTCTACTAAAATTATAGCTATTTCGCTAGAACTCCATTTCTTCTATCGATTGAGTACAAGAAACCGCCTATTTACCAATTTCAACTACCCAAAATAGTGGTCAGAAAATGGCAATTTGGCCAATTTCACACAAATTTCAAACGATGCCAATTTCAAAATAGGATCCATAATAAACAAGACAGACATTCCTGGCACTAAAATAACATCTTCTCTGTTCATTAGTTACGTCTCCAGGCCCCTCTTACATTACTTTTGCTTTCCATTTTGAATTTTTATTCTCACAAAAAAAATAGAAGATTTATTGTTATGTATACAACTGCATCATTGTAAAAATGGTATAAATAATATCAGAGCACTTGTGCATGAATATTAGACTCGCCAGTTGATGTGTATTGGACGCATGGTGTGATTTGTTTACTCTTGAACATCGTCAAAAATCGAACATTTTCGCTAATTTGAGCTCAATTTCAAGGTACTTGTTATTGTCAAACCAATCAAAATCATCTCTATTTCTGTAATATATCTTCCATTCTATCAAATAAGAACAAGAAAACGAGAATACAACAATAAATACCATACGAAAATAGACTGCAAAGTTGCTGTTTTAAACCAAAAACACGGTCAGTTTTTTTTCCTCATTATGCACTGTGTGGTGCAGGAATTTTTTTATACTGCGCACACTGACCGCACAGACCCATTCTATCACATCTAGGCCTAACAGCCTGTTTCTGCTTGATTTGAGGGCGCTAGAATTTAGGCGTACTAGTACGTCAATAACCCCAGTGCGTAAGACGTACTAGTACGACCAAAACCCCGAAAGGGTTAACAAGGCTACATTGTTTGAAGGATTGCATGAAAGAGTTGCTAGCCAATTATATTACAAGGGTAAGAAAGGCCTGTCTGACAAGGATGCATTTAGTAAATGATTTTTTTCACATGTCATACCTGAAGCATGCAAGCACCAGCTATAGGACATCAAATAACGCACCTGCTCACCCAAGAGCTGAAAAATTAGGCAGTAGCGAGGGTAAAATTAATACCACCTCTCTGATTCAGCCTATGGGGTGTTACTGCAGCCTACAAGAGGTTGTACCAGTCTAGATATTTAACCCTTTAACTGTCACAACCCCTAATCCTGAGGAGTCTCATGTTGTCGCAAAATTTCCGAGAAAAAAAAATAATTATTTTTTCTTATGAAATGATAAGAGAATCTTTTCCCGATGGTAATGACACCAAAAGTATGAAATTTGATGGAAAAACTTACGGAATTACGCTCTTGTGAAGTTAGTGATCTCGGCGATATATATGCATCGGCTATTTCACCGAATTTGAGCCCTATTTTCGGCCAATTCCATTGTTCCAGTCAACCAAACTCATAGCTATTTCTTTAGAACTCCATTTGTTCTATCGATTGAGTACAAGAAACCACCAATTTATCGATTTCAACTACCCAATAAAGTGGTCAGAAATTGGCAATTTGGCCAATTTCATGCAAAACAAAAAAGTTGTCAATTTCAAAATAGGGTCCAGAATAAACAATGCAGACATTCCTGGCACTAAAATAAGATGTTATCTGTTCATTAGTCACGTCTTTAGGCCCCTCTTATATTACTCTTGCTTTCTATTTTGATTTTTTATTCACACAAAAAATAGAAGATTTACCGTTATGCCAGACTATTGCATTGTAAAAATGATATAAATAATATCAGTACACTTGTGAAAGAATATTAGACTCACCAGTTGATGTATATTGGACTCGTGGCGTGATTTGTTTACTCTTGAACATTGGCAAAAATCGAACATTTGCCCTACTTTGAGCTCAATTTCAAGGTAGTTTTCATCATGAAACTAATCAAAATCATCTATATTTCTGTAGTATGTTTTCCATTCTATCAAATGAGACCATGAAAAAGAGAATACAACCATAAATACTATACGAAAATACACCTCAAAGTCAGCGTTTTAATCCAAAAACACAATCGGAGTTTTTTTTTCTCATTATGCACTGCATATGTGGGCCTACCAGCTTTCTCCCACTTGATTTGAAGCCGCTAGAATTTTTGAGTATATATACGTCCGAAACAGTGGCTCGTAAGACGTATATATATGACCAAAACAGTCAAAGGGTTAAATGCAGTGACTGAGAAGGAAAGCGAGTCGAAAAGATATACGAGGCCTAGGTACCTTGGAGAACATAAAAATGTATAACCTGAAGTCAGCCAACTTCTGCCTCACAGCATCACAGAAATGAAAGGATAACATTTGCCAGTGGTTGGACAAAAATGTTATATAATGTTGAGACTGAGTTAGACTTTTTGAGGATTTGAGGCCAATCATTTTCAATAAGCCCTTCAGAGGGCAGGTGAAATAAGACATTATGCAGAAAGATGTGATTGCATGGTTAGAAGAAAATGCCAATCCTGGTTACAAAATACATACTTAGTGATGCAGAAATTGTATATCAGTCTCTTGGTACCAGCATCAAAGAGGAGAGTGATGATGACAACAACGCTGAAGAGCCTATGAAGCTACCAAAACTGTCAACAGTATGAGATGCAAATGTTATCCTCATCATGTACACTGACCTCCCAGATAAAAGAACAAGCATATTATTCACATTTTCAAACTTTTAGGAAATTTTTCACAGGGGAGCAGCATCAACATGGCAAATGAATTCTAAAATGCTGAAGAGACTGAGGCTACCAAAATTGTCAGCAGTACAAGATGTAAATAATCTCATCATGTACGTACACTGACCTCCCAGATAAAAGAGAAGAGCAAGCATATTATCCACGCTTTCAAACTTTTACAGAATTTTTCACAAAAAGAGCAGCATCAACATGGCAAATGAAGTCTCCCAATCCTTCTAAAAGTAGGCCTCAAACATCTACATCTGCTTAACCATTAAAGTCTCCCATGCTATCTGCAGTTTAGTGGAATTTTACAGCTCCTCTGACTCAGTGAAAGTTATTCTCAGTCACTACTATACATAATGGCATACTGCATCTTGACTTTTGGCCACAAAAGGAACAAAAAAGCTTACTTTATTTACTGTACTGTGCTTTGAACTCTTATTTTCAAATAATTTAATGTACTATTACAATTTATTCTTAATGTGTCCAATACAGTGTCAATATAATGGACTCAGTCCGTTGCACGAGGCATTAGTCCAATAGAAAAATATTTTCATACCTTAAATGCAATGAATTTTTCTTTCAATGGACACACCCTTCCCACTATTATTCTGTAATACCCAGGGTTCACTCTATATATTCTGTATGTATTCAGTCATGTATGCAATTATGACCACAATATAGATTACAACAACTACAAACTGGTGTTCAAGTCTGAGATTTATAAAGAAGGATGTATTGTTGAATCAAGCCTAACTGCATCTATTCCAAACTTCAATATATTGGAAGGACAACTTTATTTTAAAATGATGGTTCGAGCCCAAGTTAACAGTTATCTTAAAAGATAAAGTCACTCGTTTCACAACACAAGTGTTGAGGTTCATATTACGATACAATAAAAATCAAATTACAATTAATTCAAACAAACAAATGAACCGAGAATTTTTTTTACGATTTATAATATGAGCCCACCACACATGCACAAAACATGTACAAAATGCACTGATAGATATAAAGCCTTCACAAGAGACACTGTCCTATTAAAACTAGACAGATCACAGCCAAGAGACTTGGTGGCCCCTGGCTAACAAATAGCATCTTCAGGTCCATAGATAATAAACATAGTTATGAAAAACAATATAGATTGGGCTTAATAATTAATAAGCAAACCAAAAACTATATGTTCTTATTTACCAAACTAATTAGGAAGTCCAAACAGCTGTATTATTCTAGCAGGTTCAAGGAAATAAGAGGTGATATGAAAAAAAAAAAAACTCAAATCCTGGGTTCTCAGAAGTTAACAAAAACCAGAGATACTGTCCTAACTAAACCCAATGAACCACATCTCCTGCCTGTAGAAACAGCCAATAGGTTAAATGATTTCTTCTCTACCACAGGGTCAGTTCTAGCTAGTAAAATTCCAAAAACCAATACTCTAGTGAGTGATTATCTTTTTAGAAGTTTCCCAAGCTCCCATTATCTTGCTCCAACTAATCCCACTCAGGTCACCTTGATTATAAATTCACTGAAAAGCAAGTCAGAGAACTTAGCTCAAGTACCACCACTATTGTTCAAAAGAGGAGCTCACGTCCACTACAATATTGTTCAACAAATCACTAATAATCAACACTTGTCCGAGATTACTAAAGATAACAAGGGTTACCCCAATACACAAAGGTGAAGACCCAACTGATGTAAATAACTATAAACCAATATCTAACCTATCATTGTTATCCAAAATTATAAAAAAATTAATCTGCAAGAGATTATACCTTCTTCTAGCAACTCACAATATACTCCCCTACCAGTTTGATTACAGACCAAATAAAAGTACAAATAATGCAATCGTACAAATGTTAGACTTCTTTTACACAGTTCTTGAAAATAATGAATATCCACTAGGCCTCTTTATTGACCTTATACAAACTCTCAATGCAGCAGACCATATCATCCTGCACCTCAAACTTTGGGCCCCCTACCTTGGCAGATGGCCATTGGGGTTAATTTTTTTTTTTTTTTTACAATTTATTTTTTGTATGATTACAGACCTATATAATTGTCCCAACATTGGTTTATCTGCTCAATGGGTAGATGAACAAGATTCCACAAGGCGATTACTTATTTGATTATCTAAAACGAAATCAAAGGAAGTGCTGGCATATCCATCAGCCACAACAAGTACAGTGCCTATGACCTGTGAAATTCTCAAGGACCTATGAAAATGTTACGGACCTATTAAATATTCTTACTGGACTCAAAAATAAAAGAAAGGAAACTGCAAAATCAAATTTTATAATTTTCTATGATTACATTACTTTTAAAAAAGCTGTTTTCCTATTAAAGTACATGTCTATATACAGATCTATCTTGGGGGCTGACAGTATGCAACCCATTCTTACATCGCGAGTAATACTCTTGCCAAGTTGAAAGTTCCTTATTTCTACTCAACCACTGCATTGCCAGACATGTCAACCTGTTTTTCCAAATTTATTTATTAGGATTTAATTATACACTTTTATAGGTTGTGATAACCTAACTCAACCCAACCTGACCCAACCCTACTCAAACCTAACAAAAATAGCATTTGCAAGTTTACAAGTTGTGTTAATTAACATTGAGACTCGCACAAGAAAATTAATAACAGCCTCTCCTCACTTAATGACAGAGTTCCGTTCCTAAGACCACATTGGTAAACAAATTTGTCGCTAAGCAAGGAGCATACTATAATGGTAATGGGTTTGTGTCAACCATCTTTGATATTGTTTTAATGTCACCTTTGTACCATTCATAACATTTTTAGTATATTTTTAAATGTTTATAGAGTAGTATATTGTATATGTATTGTAATAAACAGGATAGAGGAAATCAACTCTAATATACATTATTTAGGTATGCATAGTGCTCAGAGAGCCCATCGTAAGTCCGAGTCATCAGTAAACGAGTACATCAATAAGTGAGGAGAGGCTGTATAGCAAAATAAGGTTAAGCTGGATCATGAGTGCACCTAGGGCATACCAAAACTTTAATCCAACCATGATCAAAAGTGTTCACAATGGAAAATAAGAAGAAATCTACATGGACTGGACACATTCATTAAAAACGTAATACAACACAATACAATACTGTACAGGCAAGCCTTGTTTAACACCATGGGGAGGCCAGTTCCCCCCCCTCTCCCCCAAAAAAAGACCACTTCAAAAGAGGCAATTTTAAAGGTCACGATTCCAGGCAAAAAATATTCAAGCTTAAAATGTATGTTAAACATTTTACCCAACACAAAACATTAGGTAATAGTTTGGTAGACAGCAAACTTTCGGTGAGGTTTAACATTTTGTTATGTCAGCGTGAAGAAGCTTGTTGCAACTTCTTGCACTCTAGTGGGACTGCTGGGCTTTTCTGTCTCACGAACATGATAAACAAGTAAATCTTAAAAACATTGACTTAATTTCAGTAAATACTTTACTTGCTTAATACATAGTGAAAATTCATAATTTGCACTGGTTATGTTCTTGAAAACTGTGCTACCAATAATTTCTGCAATTTACAGACTGAAAAACACACAGGAAAAATATGGCTGCATTCCTCAGACCTCCATTTCTAAGGTCTGGGGAAAATTGGTTGTCAACTCAGTTAAAGAGTTAATTTCTTTCATTACATTATTGGTATAGAATTACAAGTAGATGAATCAGACACCAACTAATGCCTGCATATTACTTCCACAGAGATTGGGAAGTGTGAGCTTGAATGACCCTCAAAACCACCAACACTTGCAACAACCTCATGCAGCATTTTTCTTGCACACATTCCTGTTTGAAATAAGGTGAAACGTAACAAGAAAGAGTTTTATCCTACCATCCATTCCTTGCTTCTTGTCCTTGTTGCTACAGAAGTATGTATAGTTAATGTGGCCTTTATCAGCCAAAATGGTCGACTGTGGCCTCCACTTGTGGCCTTCACATCATAAACTCTATACGATTTTCTCTTTTAATGTTGTTTTCATACTTTATAAATACAGCAAGTATAAGTAAATGACTGTTTAAGGCACAAGAATGTGCAATTTGTGTAAATATGTGTTATACTAGCTGTGTGAGTAACCTACCAGCTATACCAACCACCTCCACCTTCTATCTTTACTCTAACCACAATTTCAACAATAATTTTCTTAGAAATTTTAAGTTTCACACGTACAGTGGTACCCCGGTTTACGATATTTTTTCATTCCAGAATGCTGTTCAAGTGCCATTACCAAACGAATTTATCTCCTTAAGAAAAGTTGTAAAATAGACTAGTCCTTTTAGACCCCCAAAATTACACTTACAAAAGCATTTAAAAAAATAAACTTACATAAAAGGGTGAGTTTGGGGACCATCGTAAACCGGGGTACCACTGTAATTGTCTTCTTGGCACCTCCAACATCCATTTTATTCCTTTTGGTTGCCATAATTAATATCCAGAGATGAAGCAAGGTGATATGAATAAAAAGAGAGGATAACCACAGACTACAGTGGACCCCCGGTGTTCGTCCATTTTTCGTAACAGAATGCTGTTCAAGTGCCATTACCAACCGAATTTATTCCCTTAAGAAATAATGTAAAGTAGACTAGTCCTTTTAGACCCCCCAAAACTACACTTATAAAAGCATTTAAAAAAATACACTTACATAAAAGGGCGTGTTTTGAGCAGGACGAACACCGGGGGTCCACTGTAATGTGTAATGTGTCCAGATAGACCGACAACTAGGTTGTTTATACCAAGCATGATACTAGGCCTCTCCAACACCAAAACTATGGCCTGGCCCAAGGGATAGAGGGTAATGCGCTCCACTTATTCCACCCCAGAAATGCTAAACTTAAATCGCAGAATATTGAAATGTGAGCTATGATTGTGTGACTTATGGTTGTCTACAGTAGTTCTTACTCTTGTAATATTTCCTTTCTAATTCAGAAAGTCTAGTATGAGACTGAGCTGAAGGTTTGATGATCCCAGAGCCATTACCAGATATAACATTACACCGCTACACTACATAATACTGTGGTCTGGTCTGAGAAAGCTATTACCCTGCATAATACTGTAATACCATATATGTAATACAGTATTCTCAAATTATAGGTAGTAGGTTGGTAGACAGCAACCGCCCAGGGAGGTACTACCGTCCTGCCAAGTGAGTGTAAAACGAAAGCCTGTATTTGTTTTACATGATGGTAGGATTGCTGGTGTCTTTTTTCTGTCTCATAAACATGCAAGATTTCAGGTATGTCTTGTTACTTCTACTTACACTTAGGTCACACTACACATTCATGTACAAGCATATGTATATACACACACCCCTCTGGGTTTTCTTCTATTTTCTTACTAGTTCTTGTTCTTATTTCCTCCTATCTCCATGGGGAAGTGGAACAGAATTCTTCCTCCGTAAGCCATGCGTGTCGTAAGAGGCGACTAAAATGCCGGGTGCAAGGGGCTAGTAACCCCTTCTCCTGTATATATTACTAAATGTAAAAGGAGAAACTTTCGTTTTTTCTTTTGGGCCACCCTGCTTCGGTGGGAAACAGCCGTCGTGTTGAAAGAAAGAAAGAAGTACATATTCTCAAATACATGTCAGAATGATGCATGTTATTTCTTTATGGTAGAAAATCAATGAAGTTTTTCTTTTTTTCTTAGAAGACAAGCAACCATGTTAAAACAGGTTTTCTATGTATATAACAGGGTGGATTAATAGTGTCTGTCTCATGTTTAAAAGGACAACTTATTAAAATGATACTTAAATCAAGGTTTGCCTGTACTGTATTGAACTGCAGAGAAAAGTTCTGAAAACCACTTCATTTTTAGTATATTCAACTAACCTCATAATCAGCTTCAAAAGTGTCAATAATACAGGTGAGGTTAATTTTGGAAGTGATGCTTTCAGGCAAAGGTGCATGGTACAGAAGATTATCTCGACAGTCCTGGTGTGTGGTAATTATCAGGTGGCGGCCACAGTCAGACACTTCTGCACCTCTAGAGGGTAAGAGATACAGTAGAGCATATGTATTAGCATCGAAAAGTAGGATGACTAACCTAGATACACCTCACAAACGAAGACTTTCAATAGTCCATCATCTTGGCAGTACCATACAGTACCAGATATTCTTGCTACCTGCCTCACCACTCACAACTTTCTATTAAAACTTTGTTTATACTCCTTCAGTTCCTAACAGTATATAATGCTCCTTTCAGTTTTATGAAAAAATTTAACTTGTCATAGACAGGCTTTGTCATAAAAACCCAAGTTCCTACAAAGATTTATTTTAAACCAAATGATCTGTAACAAAAGAATTTTTATACAGTCTATTAAACCATCCAGTAAACTTAACTAAATACAGCATGCACAAACATGAAAATCAGCAAAATTTAACCATGGATTATTTATTATACAGTAGTCAATTTATGCTTCCTGCAAAACTAAAGGATGGCAAAAACAATCAAATTAAAGAACAGATGCTGACACTAAGAATTCACATTCTTTAATTCTGTACTGAAGCAGAGGAGAGAATGTGACACCACGAGTTGTTTGCTCTTTCCTGGCTGGTGAATCTAAAGTACATGGCTGAGGATGGAGACATACATACTGCAGACAAGTGAGGTGAAGCAGTTTAGAAACATTACAGTGGACAAAACCCACTAGTGATGCATGACTTGCTTCCACTAGTAGACTCAGTCCACCTGTGACTCCATCTCCACAATACTTCCCCTCACCTGTCTCCAGTATAAAGTCTCTAACCTCAGGTATCAACCATACTTTAAAATCATCAAGACTGAGGAATTGCACAACCCTAACTACTACTTCACGTCTTCCACCGTCTCCAGTAATCATTCTCTATTGGATTGATAAGACACATGTGTTGCACATGTGTCTTATTCATCTACTTATCAGTTTTCTATAAAAATTAATATACAGTAGGGCCCCACTTTACGGCGTTTCGCCTTACAGTGTTCCGCTAATATGGCAATTTCAAATTATGATCAAAACTTTCCATACAGTGAGCAGTCTTTCAAATACAGCGCACGCCACTTGGTTTGTTAAAATTCTCCGTGAGTACATCTCTCTATTACGTCTGGAAACTTTTCAAAATTTCAAGTGCTTTAAATTTATTGCATATTTTATATGTGTTCTGATAATAATACAGTGGACCCCCGAGTAACGTAAAAACTTCATTCCAGAAGCCTGCTCAAGTGCCATTACCGAACGAATTTACTCCTTTAAGGAATAATGTCACGTAGGTTAGTCTATTTCAGACCACCAAAAATACACTTCCACAAGCACTTACAATATTATACTTACATAATTGTACGATTTCCGGGGTGTTCGTTACTCGGGGTCCACTGTACTCTTTTACCTGTACCTAAATATACTTACAAACTGTGCAGGCATGCAGGTACACATTAAAATCCCTAAGAGTGTCTTAACGTCATAGTATGTAATACAGTGGACCCCCGGAAATCGAACATTCTTCGTTCCAGAATGCTGTTCAAGTGCTGTTACCAAACGAATTTATTCCCATAAGGAATAATGTAAATTAGATTAATCCACTTCAGACCCCCAAAAATACACTTACAAAAGCACTTACAATAATAAACTTACATAATAGGTAGAGTTGGGAGGCATTCGATTTCCGGGGTCCACTGTACTACGTAATAATAATCACTCTTGGGCACATTAAATGTCTTATTTTATGTCAATATAGACATTTTCATTAATCCATCTATGACATTTTCTTCAAAATTATATAAGAAACACGTTACATAGAACATAAACATGCTAGTACAGTGGACCCTCGCTATTCGAACACTCCAAACTTGCCCTTTTATGTAAGTTTATTATTATTTGGGGGTCTGAAACTGACTAATCTAATTTACATCATTCCTTATGGGAATAAATTCGTTTGGTAACAGCACTTGAACAGCATTCTGGAATAAAGAATGTTCGAAAGTCGGGGGTCCACTATGTTTATATGCCAGTCGGAAGGAAAACATTACGTTTTCTCTGGTCCAGCGCCAAAAAAAACGTGTGAATCTGTGTTTGGCCTAGTCACTCCCCCACTCCGCTTTTGCTTACAATTCTCGGCATGAATTATTCATTACTTCTCCCTTCGTTTATGATGGCATCTAAAAGGTAGTTGTTAGAAACGATCAAATTCAGTGAACAAGGTACGTATGTCGATGGTAATAATATGGCTCTGGGCTGCAGTGTAGGTAGCCAATAGGTGTAGCCCAGGCGGGCTACACCTACCGGCTACCTACACTGACTTCCTACAAATAAATACTACTCACCTCTCATCCTGCATTAAGACTACACATATTTTAACCCTTAAACGATCCAAACGTACATGTTAGTACTGCTACTGCCCCAAACGTATTTTTACGTTTTATTTTTCCTGCCTCCAAATTTGGCACGATTGGCCTGAGATGCCTGGTGAGCATAGAATGGGTCTTAACCCTTTGGGGGTCCAAGGGGGGTCTCTGAAACTCGTTCTCAGGGTCCACGAATTTAAAAAAAAAAAAATTATTTTTTCTTATGGAATGATAATCTTTTTCCGATCATAACGCCACAAAAAGTATGAAATTTGATCGAAAACTAACGGAATTATGCTTTCGCGAAGTTAGCGGTAGCCATGACACTTACGCATCCGCGATTTCGCCCAATTTGAGCCCTATTTTTGGCACATTCCAATGTTTCAGTCTACTAAAATTATAGCTATTTCGCTAGAACTCCATTTCTTCTATCGATTGAGTACAAGAAACCGCCTATTTACCAATTTCAACTACCCAAAATCATGGTCAGAAAATGGCAATTTGGCCAATTTCACACAAATTTCAAACGATGCCAATTTCAAAATAGGATCCATAATAAACAAGACAGACATTCCTGGCACTAAAATAACATCTCTGTTCATTAGTTACGTCTCCAGGCCCCTCTTACATTACTTTTGCTTTCCATTTTGAATTTTTATTCTCACAAAAAAATAGAAGATTTATTGTTATGTATACAACTGCATCATTGTAAAAATGGTATAAATAATATCAGAGCACTTGTGCATGAATATTAGACTCGCCAGTTGATGTGTATTGGACGCATGGTGTGATATATTTACTCTTGAACATCGTCAAAAATCGAACATTTTCGCTACTTTGAGCTCAATTTCAAGGTACTTGTTATTGTCAAACCAATCAAAATCATCTCTATTTCTGTAACATATCTTCCATTCTATCAAATAAGAACAAGAAAACGAGAATACAACAATAAATACCATATAAAAAGAGACTGCAAAGTCGCTGTTTTAAACCAAAAACACGGTCAGTTTTTTTTTCCTCATTATGCACTGTGTGGTGCAGGAATTTTTTTATACTGCGCACACTGACCGCACAGACCCATTCTATCACATCTAGGCCTAACAGCCTGTTTCTGCTTGATTTGAGGGCGCTAGAATTTAGGCGTACTAGTACGTCAATAACCCCAGTGCGTAAGACGTACTAGTACGACCAAAACCCGAAAGGGTTAACACTCGGTGTGCACCATATTAAAAAAATCTGGGACCACTTAGTACCTTGTGGGAGCACCAGGAAAATTGAGCACCAGCTACAGCAAACACTGCGGCAAACACCAAGGATTCACTGATGTCATATTAACACTCCCCTTTGAAGTGGAAAGTGATGTCAGCAGGCTGGCAGGCCAGCTGGCTGCCTGCCTGCCTGGTCACCTGGCTGGCCAGCAGCTGGTTGGCCACCTGGCTGGTCTGCTGGGTACCTAATTGGCTGTCTCTGTGTCTGTCTGTATCTATCTGTCTCTATCTCACAGGAACACATATGTAAATACAATTATAGTGTAAATTACCTAGGATAACTAAAAAAATCAAGACAAAGTGATATAATGCACTTGTGATCTGCGTAATACCAGTTGGTTTATGAGCTACTCTCTGAGACAAGCAGACAGAAAGACAGACACACAGACAGAAAGACACACAGATATACACAGGCTGGCAGGCCAGCAGCTGGGTACCTGATTGGCTGTATCTCTGTCTGTATCTGTCTATCTGTATCTGTCTCTATCTGCCTGTCTCTATCTCTATATCTGTCTGTATTTATCTCTATCTATCTCTATCTATCTATCTCTATCTATCTATCTCTATCTGTCTCTATCTCTATCTGTCTCTATCTCTATCTGTCTCTATCTCTATCTGTCTCTATCTCTGTCTGTCTCTATCTCTGTCTGTCTCTGTCTGTCTCTGTCTCTGTCTGTCTCTGTCTCTGTCTGTCTCTGTCTCTGTCTGTCTCTGTCTCTGTCTGTCTCTGTCTGTCTCTGTCTCTGTCTGTCTCTGTCTCTGTCTGTCTCTGTCTCTGTCTGTCTCTGTCTCTGTCTGTCTCTATCTGTCTCTATCTGTCTCTATCTCTATCTGTCTCTATCTCTGTCTCTATCTGTCTCTATCTGTCTCTGTCTCTATCTCTGTCTCTATCTGTCTCTGTCTCTATCTGTCTCTGTCTCTATCTCTGTCTCTATCTGTCTCTGTCTCTATCTCTGTCTCTATCTGTCTCTGTCTCTATCTGTCTCTGTCTCTATCTGTCTCTGTCTCTATCTGTCTCTGTCTCTATCTGTCTCTGTCTCTATCTGTCTCTGTCTCTATCTGTCTCTGTCTCTATCTGTCTCTGTCTCTATCTGTCTCTGTCTCTATCTGTCTCTGTCTCTATCTGTCTCTGTCTCTATCTGTCTCTGTCATCTGTCTCTCTTCTCTATCTGTCTCTGTCTATCTGTCTGTCTCTGTCTCTTCTTCTGTCTCTTCTGTCTGTCTCTATCTTCTGTCTCTCTGCTCTATCTATCTGTCTATCTGTCTTTCTATCTGTCTTATCTTCTCTCTATCTGTCTCTTTCTGTCTCTGTCTTCTGTCTTGTCTAGCTCTCTATCTGTCTTATCTTGATCTGTCTCTCTGTCTTCTGTCTCTGTCTCTGTCTGTCTCTTCTGTCTCTGTCTCATTACTTTGTCTTTCTTATTCTTCTGTCTCTATCTGTCTCGTCATCTTTCTGTCTTTTTCTGTCTGTTCTTTTTCTTCTGCTCTTCATTCTAATTATCTGCTCTTCTCTCTATCTGTCGTCTGTCTCATCTGTCTCTGTCTCTTTGTCTGTCTCTCTGTCTCTGTCTCTTCTGTCTTGTCTCTTCTGTCTCTGTCTCTTCTGTCTCTGTCTCTATCTGTCTCTTCTCTCTGTCTGTCTCCTGTCTTCTTCTCTCTGTCTGTCTTCTGTCTCTGTCTTCTCTATCTGTCTCTGTCTATCTGTCTCTCTGTCTCTTCTCTGTCTCTCTGTCTCTGTCTCTTCTGTCTCTGTCTCTGTCTGTCTATCTGTCTCTTCTTCTGTCTCTTCTCTCTGTCTCTTCTGTCTCTGTCATCTGTCTCTGTCTTATCTCTTCATCTGTCTGTCTCTATCTGTCTCTTTTTCTGTTTTCTCTGTCTCTCTCTTCTGTCTCTTCTATCTGTCTCTTCCTTCTGTCTCTCTCATCTTCTTCTTCTGTCTCTCTGTCTCTTCTTCTTCTGTCTCTATCTGTCTCTTCTCTATCTGTCTCTGTCTCTACTGTCTCTGTCTCTATCTGTCTCTGTCTTTCTGTCTGTCTCTTCTCTGTCTCTATCTGTCTCGTCTCTATCTGTCTCTGTCTTCTTCTGTCTCTTCTGTCTCTGTCTCTTCTTGTCTCTGTCTCTTCTGTCTCTGTCTCTCTTCCTGTCTCTGTCTCTATCTGTTCTTCTATCTGTCTCTGTCTCTATCTGTCTCTGTCTCTATCTGTCTCTGTCTCTTCTGTCTCTGTCTGTCTCTTCTCTTCTGTCTCTGTCTCTATCTGTCTCTTCTCTATCTGTCTCTGTCTCTATCTGTTCTTCTCTGTCTCTATCTTTCTGTCTCTATCTGTCTCTGTCTCTTCTGTCATTTCTATCTTGTCTATCTTTCTCTATCTGTCTCTGTCTCTATCTGTCTCTTCTTCTATCTCTGTCTCTATCTTTCTGTCTCTTCTCTATCTGTCTCTGATCTCTATCTTCTCTGTCTCTATCTGTCTTCTTTCTGTCTTCTCTTCTGTCTCTATCTTCTCTATCTTTCTGTCTCTATCTGTCTCTTCTCTATCTGTCTCTTCTTCTGTCGTCTCTCTCTGTTTGCTCTCTCTGCCTTCTGTCTCTTCTCTATCTGTCTCTCTTTTTTACTTTTGCTTCTATCTGTCTCTGTCTTATTGTCTTTCTTCTCTGTCTCTATCTGTCTCGTCTCTATCTCTCTGTCTCTATCTGTTTTCTATGTTCTTCTTATCTGCTCTGCTCATCTGTCTCTGTCTCTTCTGTCTGTCTTCTGTCTCTTGTCTTCTCTTTCTGTTCTTCTATCTCTTCTGTCTCTTTTCTGTCTCTATCTGTCTCTATCTTCTCTGTCTATCTGTCTCTATTCTTGTCTCTATTCTTCTGTCTCTATCTTCTTCTCTATCTTCTGTCTACTGTCTTCTATTCTATCTTTCTACTTCTATTTCTTCTATTCTCTTCTTATCTGTCTCTTTCGTCTGTTCTCTATCATGTCATCTATCTGTCTCTATTCTATCTGTCTATCTCTATCTTATCTGTCTCATCTTTCTTCTCTGTCTGTTCCTATCTTCTACTGTCTCTATCTTTCTTTTCTGTTATCTTATCTGTCTCTGTCTTCTTCTGTCTCTATGTCTTCTATCTGTCTCTTCTCTATCTGTATCTGTCTTCTTCTGTCTTATCTCTTCTTCTGTCTCTATCTCTTCTGTTCTATCTTGTCTCTTTCTCTATCTGTCTCTGTCTCATCTTCCTGTCTCTATCTGTCTCTGTCTCTATCTGTCTCTGTCTCTATCTGCTCTTGTCTTCTCTATCTGTCTCTGTCTTATCTGTCTCTTTTCTTCTGTCTTCTTGTCTTCTTCTGCTCTGTCTCTATCTGTCTCTTGTCGTCTATCGTCTGTCTAGTCCTTCTGTCTTCTTTGTCTCTTTCTTGTCTTCTGTATCTGTCTGTCTATTGTCTTGTCTTTATCTCTGTCTGTCTTCTATCTGTCTTTTCTTCTATCTGTCTATCTGTCTTCTCTGTTCTTCTATCTGTCTCTGTCTTGTCTGTCTTATCTTCTTTCTTCTTCTGTCTCTATCTGATCTGTCTCTCTGTCTGTCTCTTTCTATCTGTCTCTTTCTGTCTTCTCATCGTCTCTGTCTGTCTCTTTCTTTTCTTGTCTCTTCTCGTTCCTGTTCATCTGTCTGTCTGTCTCTTCTTCTCTTCTTATGTTCTTCTTCTATCTTCTGTCATCTTTCTGTCTCTGTCTTTCTCTAGTCTCTGTCTCTCCTTTCTTGTCTCTGTCTCTATCTGTTCTCTGTTCTATCTGTCTCTGTCTTATCTTCTTCTCTTTCTTCTGTCTCTATCTTCTCTGTTCTATCTCTGTCTCTATCTGTCCTTGTCTCTATCTGTCTTGTCTTATCTGTCTCTGTCTCTGTCTGTTCTGTCTCTTCTCTTCTGTCTTCTCTTCTGCCCTTTATCTGTCTCTTCTCTGTCTTTCTGTCTCTATCTCTATCTGTCTCTTCTCTCTGTCTCTGTCTCTATCTTCTTCTCATGTCTCTGTCTTGTCTCTGTCTTCTTCTGTCTCTGTCTCTATCTGTCTTCTGTCTCTTCTGTCTCTGTCTCTATCTCTCTGTCTCTGCTTCTATCTGTCTCTGTCTGTTCTCTCTTGTCTCTGTCTCGTCTTCTATCTCTCTGTCTCTATCTCTATCTGTCTCTATCTCTATCTGTCTCTATCTCTATCTGTCTCTATCTCTATCTGTCTCTATCTCTATCTGTCTCTATCTCTATCTGTCTCTATCTCTATCTGTCTC
This sequence comes from Cherax destructor, assembly GCA_009830355.1. Taxonomy (NCBI): domain Eukaryota; kingdom Metazoa; phylum Arthropoda; class Malacostraca; order Decapoda; family Parastacidae; genus Cherax; species Cherax destructor. The sequence continues at coordinate 37,970 of WNWK01003439.1, read as the reverse complement.
TATCTCTATCTGTCTCTATCTCTATCTGTCTCTATCTCTATCTGTCTCTATCTCTATCTGTCTCTATCTCTATCTGTCTCTATCTCTATCTCACAGGAACACACACGTAAATACAATTATACATAGTGTAAATTACCTAGGATAACTAAAAAAATCAAGACAGTGTTATACTGTGCTTGTGATCTGCATTATACCAGTTGGTTCATGAGCTACTCTCTGAGACAAGCAGACAGAAAGGAGACGACACACAGGCAGACAGAAAGACAGACACACAGATACAGACAGACGGACAGGTTTGCGTAACAAATAAAGGGAAGCAGTGTAAACTCTTCAAATGTCATCACTGTAATTACTGGACTGATAAGAAGAGAAGACTACGGATCACCCTTCGTGAAATGTCACCAGTCATCATTAGTGCAGATCAGATGAGATAAGGCAGCAATGCTTAAAAGGGAACTTTTATTAATTATTATTCACTATCATTATTATTATTATTTTTATGCACTATCATTATTATTATTATTTGAGTACAATTTCAGTACCTAATATTAGTGTCAGAACACAGATTTGCTATGAAATCACAAGAACTACTATAAATTGTGATTATGAGAACATAAAAATTATATAAAATAATAAAAAAAAGTGAAAAAAGGTATATCGGCAACGATTCTGCAAGCGGCAGGACTCCTGTTACTGTCAGGTGAGCATCCAGTGCCAACTTCTCCACCTCATATCTCGGTAACTACTGACCCAAATTCTTTTTTTTTAATCCTATAACACTTAAAAAAAATGTGCTCTTTATTTCTATAAAAAAAAAAAAAATTTCAAAAGATTCGGGGCACTGGGCGAGCTAACGTAAATATACGTGTGGACCATTTAAGGGTTAAGGTAAATAATGAGTGTACTGTAAGTGTATTTTATCTCTCTGGGCTGCTTTAAATATTATATATATTAAGTATGAGATGGGGAGCCAGGGCTACCTACACCTGACTTCCTACAAATAAGTACTACTCACCTCTCGCCCTACATTAAGACTACAAATATTTTAATGTAAGTAATGCATGTAGTACTGTGTAGGTATTTTGCTATTTATTGTGTTTTTTAATGCCTAGTTCTATTACTAACTTAATATAAGTTAATGTAAACTTGTTGTCTGGCATTCATATGCATTTATAAAATGGAAAAAATGGCATTCTGTTTTCTGGCGATAGCCTGGAACCTAACCTGCCATATAAGGGCCCTACTGTACTGTAATAACATGTTAGCACAAGCCCCTAACACTCAAAACCTCCTTTACCCCTTCCTGGGTCAACCCCTACCCCTCCTTACCTTCTATCCTAAATTTATGCACACTTGGTCATTCTATTCTACTTCATCCCCTCTCAATGCCCAGACCACTTCAATAACCCCTCCTCAGCCCTTTGGATTATACCTCTGATGCAGAGGCAGATCCAGGAATTTTCCAAAAGAGGCCATCCTTGCCTATACCAAAGGGAAACAGGAGGGTGATAGCCTACTGGAGGTGCAACTTTATGCATTCATGGGTTTTAAATGTCAAGATTTTTTTTTAGTTGTATAGAAACAATTTAACGAGTAATAACAATTAATGCAAATCAAGAGGATTTTATATTAATATGATAATTAAATAGGTATCCTCACCTTGCTAAAATTGTAATTAGGCTAATAATTTGTTATTAGGTACAGTGGACCCCCGAGTTTCGTAAACCCCGGAAATCGTACATTTATGTAAGTATAATATTGTAAGTGCTTGTGGAAAAGTATTTTTGGGGGTCTGAAATAGACTAACCTATGTGAAATTTTTCCTTAAGGGAGTAAATTCGTTCGGTAATGGCACTTGAGCAGACTTCAGGAGTGAAGTTTTTACGAAACTCGGGGGTCCACTGTAGTAGGTTGGTAAACAGCAACCACTCAGGGAGGTACTACCATCCTACCAAGCGAGTAAAACGAAAGCCTGTATTTGTTTTACATGGTAGGATTGCTGGTGTCTTTTTTCTGTCTCAAACATGCAAGATTTCAGGTACGTCTTGCTACTTACACTTAAGTCACACTACACATGCATGTACATGTTTATGTGTACACACTCATCTGAGTTTTCTTTGATTTTATCTTAATAGTTCTTGTTCTTATTGTTTTTCCTTTCATATCCATGGGGAAGTGGAATAAGAATTTTTCCTCCATAAGCCATGCGTGTTGCAAAAGTCAACTAAAATGCCGGGAGCAATGGGCTAGTAACCTCTTTTCCCATATAACTGACTAGAAGAAAAAGAAGAAAACCATCAAGGTGGGATGTTTGAATGTGCATGGATGTTGTGTGAATGATAAGAAAGAGATGGTTGTGGATGTTATGAATGAAAAGAAGCTGGATGTCCTGGCTTTAAGTGAAACAAAGCTGAAGGGGTAGGAGAGTTTCAATGGGGAGAAATAAATGGGATTAGGTAGCAATAATGTTGAAGGATAAGTTAAGGCAGGAAAAGAGGGAATATAAATGTATAAATTCAAGGATTATGTGGAGTAAAATAAGGGTTGGATGTGAAAAGTGGGTTATAGTAAGTGTTTATGCACCTGGGAAAGAGAGAAGTGTGGAGGAGAGAGAGATATTTTGGGAAACGTTGAGCGAGTGCATAGGGAGTTTTGAACCAAGTGAGAGAGTACTTGTGGTTGGGGATCTTAATGCTAAAGTGGGTAAAAATGTTGTAGAGGGAGTAGTAGGTAAATTTGGGGTGCCAGGGGTGAATGAAAATGGGGAGCCTTTATCTGAACTACAGTGGAACCTCTGGTCATGAACGCTTCCGAACACAAATCGCTTCACGACCAAAAAATTTGTCAAATTTTTGCATCTGGTCATGAACACATAATTGGGTACCGAACAAACTGCCGCGCCATTTTTTTCACACGTGCTAATTTTCCCCACTTCCTGTTGTTTGTGTACACCTAACAAAGACCCTTGCCTTGTAGTCTGTCTCGGTCAAATGTGTGTTCATTCGCTGTGAACTCCTTGTGTTGTATTTCATGTTTTTTTTAATTCATTTTGTTTTCTTGGTTGTTTACGGTATGTTTTTTCTCTTGTTATTTAAGGTTTTTCTCTATTAAACTGTGCATTATTTTGTATAATTAAGGATTTTTCAAAACTTTGATTATTACTTCTGTCCTTAAAGGGCAGATAAGGGTGGTTAAAACTCTTAAAAAAATAACTGTTTACAGTTCGTAAGGGTCTAGAACGGACTCGTGCAATGTTAGTTTTCTCTGTTGTTCAAGGTTTTTACATTTAGTTTATTATTACACTGTGCATTCTATGGTATAATTAACTATTTTTGCTCTTAAAAATCTTAAAAAAAAAAAAAAATATTACATACAGTTCGTAGGGGTCTGGAATGGATTAATCATATTTACATACAATCCAATGGGGAAATTAGGTTCGGGCCATGACCAAATTGGGTTGCGACCAGAGTTTTGGAATGAATTATGGTCATGACCAGAGGTTTCACTGTACAGTGGTCCCTCGGTTTTCGTGCATCTCCAAACTCGAACATTTATGTAAGTGTATTTTCGTAACTGTTGTTGCAAGTGTATTTTTGGGGATCTGAAATAGACTAACCTACGTGACATTATTTCTTAAGGAAGTAAATTCGTTCGGTAATGGCACTTGAGCAGCATTCTTGAACGAATTTTCGGCAAAAACCGAGGGACCACTATATGTTACAACCCCTTCACTTTCTACTTTCTCCATACTCCCTGCCTGATATCCAATATTTCAGTGCCTAGACTTTCTTATTACTCTCATCCCCTTGACTTTTCTACATTCACTTTGAATTTCCTTCTTTTACACACCCTCCCAAATCCATACATTAGCCTTTACAACTTCTCTACAGAATCTCTTAAATTAACTGCATCATTGGCAAAAAGTAACTGACAAATCCCACTTAGTGTTAGATTTAGTATTATGTTAATCCCACACATCTCCCAACACCCTACCATTTACCTCTTTTACAATCCTATCTATAAATACAGTGGACCCTCGGAAATCAAACACTCCCAACTCGCCCTATTATGCAAGTTTACTATTTTAAGTGCTTTTATAGGTGTATTTTTGGGGGTCTGAAACAAGCTAATCTAATTTACATCATTCCTTATGGGAATAAATTTGTTTGGTAACAACACTTTAATAGCATTCTGGAATGAAGAATGTTCGATTTCCGGGGGTCCACTGTATGTTGAACAACCACGATGACATCTCTGGCTAAGACTTACTTTTACTGAAAAAAAGGGGAAATACATTCACCATCATTTACTCAACTGTCTTACCAGCAACTGAATGAATGCATCATCCTCACACCTCCTTTTGAAATTATCTGCCATGAAAATAATGTGTCAAAGTGATGATGTGTGATTAAAGTGCAGCATTTGATATGTACACCTCAAAAATCACAACTTTCATTACTATTTCATTGTCTGCAAATTATCATCATGTATTTATACATAAAAACAAATATTTCTAGGAGCAACACTACATTTTATGAGAAGCAGTTCACACAAGGACCAAATTCAGCAGGAATGCAGGTGTTGTGACCCATCTGGCAAAATGGCTTCAATAATTCTGTTCCTTTTTTTTGTATCGATACTGTACACTGATATTTGGCACACAGGCAGACTACTCAGAGCATGCACTTGTGTGTGTTCTTAATAGAACATTAATCATATTTATATTAAAAAAATATTAGAACCCAGTTTTGCCTGGTTTATACACCATAAAAAAAAAGGAGCAAGGGCTAGTAACCCCTTCTGTATAAATGACTAAATTTAAAAAGAAAAATTTGTTTTTCTTTTTAGGTTACTCTGCCTCAGCAGGATACGGTTGGTTTGTTAAAGAAAAAGAGAAAATAAACAAACAAAATGAAAAAGAAAAGAAAAAAAAGGCTCAGGCATGAAAACTTTTCTGTTCAGAGATTTATATTGCCTGGGGAGAGCTGGTTGCTGACTTTGGCTTAATATGGAGTATGCTGTAGTGGCACTTTTAACCTCAGCAAATGACTGACTCACAACTGTCTACTGATTAAACAAACAAATGGCTCACAGCCATTTACTGCTCAGTAGTCACATAACATCTCCAAACACTTCTTTATCAACAAACAAGAGAACGAGGAATTTGAAGCAGGACGAGATTCTTTATTGTTTCTATTATAAATGAGAGGCAATTTGATGATCTAAAAACGAGTCACTCTGCTAACACAACATATGACCTACAGCAGTCTTCTATACAGATGAGATATTGTGTACATAATCTCCAAACGCTTATATATCACCATGCAGAAGAACACAGAATCTAAGGTAGGATAAAAGAAACTTCCTTGTCACTATTAGAAAAGAGAAAATTGTAGTGAACTGTCTGAAGTCAGCCAATTCAATGTAGGAGAGGCATCAACTGATAAAACATACAACAGACTGCTCACTCTCAGCTGTCTACCACTCACTACTAACATGAACATCATTAAACATTTCTTTATCAACAAGCATCAAAAAAAAATTTAAGGTAAAATAAAATTCTTCCATGTCACTATAATATAGAAGAAAACTGTACAGAAAATCACGTGATGGTGTCCCCTGATAAATATGTAAAAGTTGAGTCAGCCGATACAACAAGCACGTCTCAGACACCTACCACCCCCTGCTAACAAACATCTTCAAGCAAGGAATTTTAAGGTATGACAAAATTCTTCTTTGTCACTATTATAGATGAGAACTGCACAGAGAATCGTGTGATAGTGTCACATGATAAAAGGTTTGAGTCAAGCTGGTTGACAAAACACATGACCCACAGCCATCTACTATGCTGTCAGCTACATAACCATCTCTGAAGACTTCTACTTCAACAAGCATGAGAAAGAATTTAAGATGTTAATATAACTTTCTTGTTAATATAAAACTCTTTCTTGTTAATATAAAACTCTTTCTTGTTAATATAAAACTCTTTCTTGTTAATATAAAACTCTTTCTTGTTAATATAAAACTCTTTCTTGTTAATATAAAACTCTTTCTTGTTAATATAAAACTCTTTCTTGTTAATATAAAACTCTTTCTTGTTAATATAAAACTCTTTCTTGTTAATATAAAACTCTTTCTTGTTAATATAAAACTCTTTCTTGTTAATATAAAACTCTTTCTTGTTAATATAAAACTCTTTCTTGTTAATATTTTAAGCATATTTTATACCAATAAGATTGGCAATTAAATTTACAACAGTGTATTAGCCATCTCCATTTTCTCTGGACAAATGTCATGCCTATTTCCTTTGGAAGGAACAGAGGATATACTGGGTCAAATACAAGCATCAAACACATGCTTCTCACAGCCTTATCAAGTAAGTTTACTTAGCGAGTAAGATTTTATTTCTAGAGCAAAAAGCAACAATATATACAATGTATTTTGTCAAATTCTTCACTATTTGTGATGAAAAACACTTAAAAAAATTTTTTTGGTGGTGTCGGGAACAAAACCCTATTTTTTTCCCCACAAAATATATGCATTTCATAGCATGAAATTACATAAACCACAAATTTCTGGAACATAACTCAATGTTATGCAATGTGTCCCTATACACTCATTTTATGCATGTGTGGCTAGTTCATATTTGTTAGGTACAGATTGGTCAAGAAAAGTAGTTTTACAAAGTTTTTTAAAGCAGAATTTTTTTTTTTATAAAATGCACTGACAATTTGTATGATCACTTTATGCATATGTGGACAGTTAATATTTGTTTGGTAAACATGGGCTAATAACAAATTTATTTTGACATGATACATGGTTGTACAAAGGAATATAATAGTTGAGTGTACATACCAAAAGCCCCTTGTATGCAGAGCATTTTGGGCAAACTTAAAATTAACTTAAGATTAATAGAGCAATAACAGATTAAATGGTCATTAGATGAGTTAAGAAAAAAATGAGCTAAGAAAGAATCATTCAAGCAGAGAATGAAGTTGAGTAAGATAGCTCTAATATAGTATGTCATTAATCTGCTGGCCCCATTGCCAGGAAATTAGGGTGTTATGCGTATGGTCATGACAACCCAGCTCCAAAGGACTCAAAACAACAAAGTGCATGCAGATGGATTATGAGAAATATCTGACAAAATTCAGACACTCAAAGGTATACAGTATTAATAAAAAATACATGTCACGCCACCTTATCCACTGCATCTATATTCGCTTGTCTTGTCTCAATGAAGTGGGACATGCAAATATTTTAGTTTCATGCACATATTTTAGTTTCTAATTGATCAGTCATCATCGCCTACAGAACAAAATGTCTGCATGGCCCCATGTGATAAAATATCACACTAGGTTAATATTGAAGCAGTGGATAAAATCATGATTTAATTCAAAAGTACATATCTGAATAAACAAGTCAAAACTTACATGCGCCATTTTGGGTGTTCGGGAAACTCTACAACCAGTACATCTTCACTCTGTGGTGTACCAACACGATGATAAAACAACTTCTGATTTTCGTTACTCACAGTCTCTGTCCCATCTGCAACACCTTCATGGTCAATGTATCTCTGAAAACAAAAATAAACAGTAAATATACAATACAATCACTTAGAAAGTAGCTTCAAATATTGTGATTTTCTTGCAATATGATTCAAGAAAAGCAATCAAAAATTCTGATAACACTCAAAAATTTTGATATTACATGCAGTAAATTCCCCCAAAAGTAACACATGAAATTTTGGGTATAACACTTCATACATTTTTTTCAGTCTGATCAGATATCTTGGTCGCACAGCTTTTCCCTGTTTGTGCTAAACAAGAACAAGTCATGTCCAGTAGACAATGTTTTTCTCTAATTTTTTCCAAAGTACTATTTTTAAATGCTTAATTTATATAAAACCCCTGTGTAAAATGATCAATAAGCATTAAGAGTCAGTGCTCATCAATATTAAGCCTCCACAAAAGTTTAGCACATTACACTACCTACACACTCGGTGGGAAAAGTCTGTAGTGTTAAAACACCTACCCCATAAAATATTCCCTTGTGGTCATGGGTCCAAGTCAGACTGGAGAACTTGACCTTCTCAAGAACCTCTGGGAAGTCCTCTCCTGATGATACCTGCAAAACAAGACAGGCATTCTCAGCTTCTGAAAATTCTGAATTCCAATCAGAAATACTCTTCAAAACAAGCAGCAGTCTCCTCAAAACCCATCTGTACAATTATTCATCAATAAAATTTATATAAATATGGCAACAGTTCAAAGTATGTAGGTTTTTCCTTTAGTTTCAGAGCAAACAGAAAACTTTCTAGCTTGCCTAATTCAAAAGTGATATAAATTTTATTAAACTTCTTAACATGAGGCCTAGATATCATATAAAGTCTACAAGTTGACTGGAATAACAGCAGAAAATTATGTAAACAAATATTCAACCATAAAATAAACCATAATAATATCCCTACCTTCTTAAATTGTACAGTTATCCAGTCAGAACCACTGCTGCTTAGACCATAGGCATAAATTTCACCATCTTCACTAAAGGCAGAACCTGATATAGCTATAGTGCCATCTTCTGACAGCTTGTTTGGGTCAAGAAATACCTTAGCTTCTCCCTCTAGTGTGTCTTGAACATACATCACACTGAAGTATAAAAAATATTGATTAATAAACTGAGGCAGCAGCATCCTGTATAGTCTTGCTGAATCAAAGATTACACCATAGACTACAGACATCAAAAAATGTCACTTCATGCAAAAAAATAAATTATTATTATTATTCTTTCTTTGAACAAACCAGCCGTATCCCACCAAAGCAGGGTGGCCCAAAAAGAAAAACAAAAGTATCTCTTTTTAACTTTAGTAATGTATACAGAAGGGGGTTACTAGTCCCTTGCTACTGGTAAATCAGTCGCCTCTTATGACACGCATGGCTTATGGAGGAAGAATTCTGTTCCACTTTCCCATGGAGAAAAAACAAATTATTTATAGTAATTAAAGTTATAATATTAAGTACACACTGCCAGATGTATATGTTACTGAAATACTAACTTAATACTCCTTAAATCCATTCATCAGTAAATGAACAAGGACAGTAAAGTCAACCAAACTGTCATAAGAACAGGACGAAAATAATCCTGGTTAAAGAGCTTTATAGAGATGAAAAAATATAAAAGGCTATCAAATAGAAATAGAATGCAGAAAAAAAAGCAATGGAGAGTTAGCTCTTTTATAAGCAGGCAAGACAAACTAGTCTCTTACCAACATCCTACTTCACCTCCTGCCAACACAAAATATAATTCACAACTGATGTACAGTGGACCCCCGGTGTTCGTACTGCTCCAAACTCGAACAATTATGTAAGTGTATTTTTGTAAGTGCTTTTGTAAGCGTATTTTTGGTGGGTCTAAAAGGACTAATCTAATTTACATTATTCTTTATAGGAACAAATTCGTTTGGTAATGGCACTTGAACAGCATTCTGGAACGAATTAATTACGAACACCGGGGGTCCACTGTACATAGAAATGCAAGTCATTGTCACAATTTTAAAATCTAACAAAGAAGGACTATTACTGTAGTAAAGGCTTACCTTTGATTTTGCAAACCAGTATTCATGAAAAAGAAATATCTATTTCCTCTGCGGAATGGGCAAGAGTATTTCGGGTAGTCCCACAGTTCAGTTAGCTTTGATTTAATCCTCTCCCGGTCACGGCATTTCTCTAGATATGGCAGCGTTATGGCATTTTGAGCATCCACAAATGCCTTGGTTTCCTCAGAGTCTGGATCTTCTAGCCATCGGTATGGATCTGGTATCTAATGTTAAAAAAACAAAGAACTTAATAGGATATAAAACCAAGATACCGCTAATAATTTATTTTCTATTGATCCTTTTAAAGCTTGTATCATGCTGTTTACTTTAAAAACTTATATTTAGAGCCAGCAAATTTATTGATGTAATGTAGCATTATCACCAATTATCTAAATTACGTTATTTTTCTATTCCCATTTTCAACTTTTAAGTACATATTTCATTCTTAATAGTGTGACATTACATTATTTACTAATATAATAAACCTTCAATTTAATGTTCCAACAGGCAGAGGAGCTGGTGGCCAGTAATGGGGATTGTGGTCGTAAAGATAACAGAATTCTGTTATTGATAAAACAATAACAGAATTCTGTGACCAATGGACTTACTCCATTGTGACCAAGCAGATTTTGTCCCGTATTTCAGAAGTCCATGAAATCAAGGGTTAACTGTATTTGCAGTAGAAATGTAGGCCTATAAAATTGAACTATTTTCACACAGAAGTACTAAACCCATAGGGGCCATACAGGGCCTGGGGAAACAAAGGAATTAGGGTTAATCTGAGGATTTAGGGTAGTTTCAATTCCTTAGATCAAGAGCACTTGATAGTAATGTAGCAATAGAAGTTGTAGTAGTGGTTAGTAGTACAATACACACCTTTATTCCATGCAATTCTTCAACAGTGTCCTCACGATGCACCTTTGGGTATTCCATTATGTTGTTGCTCTGCATTGATCCTCGCACACCCAAGAAACGGGTATAATTTTGGTGAACCTGGCAATTATTCATGATGTAAGAATATTAGCTAATACGCTCTACAAGATTTAAGGTTTCTATCATACAAATACAGCCTCTCCTCACTTAACGACAGAGTTCTGTTCCTAAGACCACGTCGTTAAACGAATTCGTCACTAAGTGAGGAGCATACTATAATGGTAGTGAGTTTGTGTCAAACATCTTTGATCGTGTTTTAATGTCACCTTTGCACCATTTATAACATTTCTGGTATATTTTTAAATGTTTATACAGTAGTGTACTGTATATTGAAATAAACAGAATAGAGAAAATCAGCTCTAATATACAGTGGACCTGCTCCAAACTCGCCCTTTTATATAAGTGTATTTTTTTAAATGTTTTTGTAAGTGTATTTTTGGGGGTCTAAAAGGACTAGTCTACTTTACATTATTCCTTATGGGAATAAATTCATTTGGTAATGGCACTTGAACAGCATTCTGGAACAAAAAAATCACGAAAACCGGGGGTCCACTGTACATTATTTAGGTACGAATACTGGTCAGAGAGCCCGTCGTAAGTCCGAGGCGTCGGTAAACGAGTACGTCGCTAAGTGAGGAGAGGCTGTATTTAAGCATATTATACATTTAGCACAGCAAAATGTTTGCACATGAATTAATGTAGAGTACGTACGTATTTGCAATTTCTCTTCTTCCTACAGTCTACAACACAAAAATTGTTTTCCATGTATGCAAGTCACTCAGTTGTAATAATGCATACTTTAGTTAAATTAAAATGCCAGTGACACTAAATACTGATACAAAAACAGCTGCAAAATTTTATAGAAATTTAAAACCTCATTTAATTATTACAGATGCTATTAAAATGAGTGCTAAGCTTGAAATTTCAAATTTCTACCAATAGAAAGCAAAACTGCTGAAAATAACGAATTTTCTCCTTTTACAGGATGTATTTTTATTTTTCAGAAAAGTGATGACAAAAACAAAGGTCAGTAAAGAAAAAGTATATTACTTAAACCCTTTTTCTTATACAGTGGACCCTTGGTTTTCGTTGAAAATTTTTTCCAGAATGCAGTTTGAGTGCCGTTACCGAACGAATTTCTTCCCATTAGGACAAATGTAAATTAGATTAGTCATTTCAGACCCCCCAAAAATACACTTACAAAAGCTCTTACAAAAATACACTTACATAATTGTTCGAGTTTGGAGGTGAATGAAAACTGAGGGTCCACTGTACTATATACTTTTTCAACTTTTTTGAATTTAATAGTTATTGTATTTTTCATACAAAAACAAAAAACATTATTTTTCCCTATCTATAAATGAAATCCCTAACAAAACACATTTCCACTTCAAATTGAGAGGTGATAAATGTTTTGTTGTGCAAAAGGAAAAGAACATAACCTATCCTATCAAAACCCACCTAACCTAACCTAGAATAAGTTAACATCATAACCTTACTCCTCCATTGGTAAATATGCATCTTTCTTCACATTCTGCTAGGCATGTAACATGATTCAACATTTGGAATTGATTGGGTAAGATTGGGTAATGCTCAATGTTATTTTTCTTAAGAAAATTTCAATTTTTACTATTAATTACCATCCTACTAAACACTTGTTACAAAGTAATATCATCATATTGTAATTTGAACAATGTAATATTTAAATAAAACAAACTTTAATACAGTGGACCCCGAGTAACGAGCAAAATTCATTCCAGAAGCCTGCTCAAGTGCCATTACCAAACAAATTTACTCCCTTAAGAAATAATGTCAAGTAGGTTAGTCCATTTCAGACCCCCAAAAATACACTTACAAAAGCACTTTCAATATTATACTTACATAATTGTACGATTTCCGGGGTGCTCGTTACTCGGGGGTCCACTGTATTATGTACATAGTCTATAAGCCATTAGATTAAGCTGCCCTTAATGCCATGGCATGTCAGTGGCTCTCCTTGCACTTCAGTTAATGATTGTAATTACAAAATCTATGTAAACTTGCAATGAAATAAATATTTGAATTTTAAATAAATTATTTTTACTTATATCTCCCAAACAAAAGTTGCACCAGAACTACAGTGGACCCTCGGTTTTCGTTCACCTCCAAACTCGAACAATTATGTAAATGTATTTTTGTAAGAGCTTTTGTAAGTGTATTTTTGGGGTTCTGAAACGACTAATCTAATTTACACTTGTCCTTATGGGAACTAATTCGTTCAGTAATGGCACTCAAACAGCATTCTGGAAAGAATTTTCAACAAAAACCAAGGGTCCACTGTACTTTATTTTTGTATTGACCCATAAACATAATATTCCTCTCAGACCAATCACATCAAGTACAGGCAGTGCACCACACAAACTAGCCAGAGTTCTTGCCAAACATCTTTCCTGCCTTCTTTGAACCATCAGCCCCGCTCATCTTAAGCATTCAGGCAACCTTCTCAACCGCATCTGGGTTAATAATCCGATTAAAATCTTCTTCCTCCCAAAGCAACTCTTGTAATAATGGTAATGATACCATTATTGTAATGATTAATGGGGAAGCACTAAATGCATAGGGGTTGATAAATTAGACACATATGCAACACTTGGGTATCTTTATTGAGGAAACGTTTTGCCACAAAGTGGCTTCATCAGTCCATACAAAGGAGAATCATGAAGAACAGGAGTAGTTTGAGGTAATCAGTCCTTCAACCTTGAGTCGATGTTGTCAGTTCATCAATCTTGAAAAGGATACAGCATATGTGCGAAGGAGTAGCTTATATACCGTAGGCAGGAGAGGTGCAGCATGTGTTTAATTTATCAACTCCTCGGTTCTCTGAACCATTCATCTACATCCTGTCTAACACAGCAACATCTTGGGATCTTAATACAGTGGACCCCCGAGTAACGAGCACCCCGGAAATCGTACAATTATGTAAGTATAATATTGTAAGTGCTTTTGTAAGTGTATTTTTGGGGGTCTGAAATGGACTAACCTATTTGACATTATTTCTTAAGGGAGTAAATTCGTTCGGTAATGGCACTTGAGCAGGCTTCTGGAATGAATTTTGCTCGTTACTCGGGAGTCCACTGTACAGGGAATTCTTCACTTGCCTAATCCTTGGGCACGACCTACTTCCACATTGGTCAAATGTGACACCACCTACAACTGCTGCACCTCTCCTGCCTACGGTATAGTATAAGCTACTCCTTCGCACATATGCTGTATTCTTTTCAAGATTGATGGACTGACAACATCGACTCAAGGTTGAAGGACTGATTACCTCAAACTACTCCTGTTCTTCATGATTCTCCTTTGTATGGACTGATGAAGCCACTTTGTGGTGAAACGTTTCCTCAATAAAGATACCAAAGTGTTGCATATGTGTCTAATTTATCAACTTCTCGGTTCTCTGAACCATTCATCTACATCCTGCACAGGGGTCATACAATGGTTAGGGAATAGCAGGCAATAGGATTTTATCCAAAAAAATGGTAGCTCTTATACATTGAATCAAAAGTCCTTCACCAGCATCAGGACACATCACCTCATTGAAGGAAAAACAGTAATAAGTCCAAGCTCTTAAAAACTAATGCATAATGGTCTCCAAGAGTAAAATCTTACGTTTTTAAGTAAATTAACCATCAGGTTAAGTCTCATAGTTGTGATGTCTTCTGGAATGGTGAACACTATGGTAGTTATACACTAGTGAACAATGGCAGTTACACTGGTGGCCACAAGTCTGATGAACAAGTCTGTGCTCAGAAACTCAGTTAACAGCTGCCAACACTTACTCGGTGGAATTTGGTCATTCTTTTACACTTTTCAATACATACAACCTATGTACATTGTGAAGTAAGAACATAAGAAAGAAGGAACACTGCAGCAGGCCTACTGGCCCATGCGAGGCAAGTCCAATTCTCCCATCAACTTAAGCCAATGCCTTGACCTGTTCAGGTCAGTCACATTCACTTAAGGGAGGAGCACAGCATCTGACCTAGTAGTAGAAGCTAGTCAGGTCCAACTCACACTCACCCACACCCACTCATGCATTTATCCAACCTATTTTTTAAAACTACACAAAGTCTTAACTTCTATGACGGTACTCGGGAGTTTGTTCCACTCATCCACAACTCTATTCCCTAACCAGTGCTTTCCTATATCCTTCCTGAATCTGAATTTTTCCAATTTAAAACCATTGCTGTGAGTCCTGTCAATACTAGATATTTTTAGCACGTTATTAACATCCCCTTTATTAATTCCTATTTTCCATTTATACACCTCAATCATATCCCCCCTACTTCTATGCCATTCTAGAGAGTGCAGATTCAGGGCCCTCAGTCTATCTTCATAGGGAAGATTTCCGATACATGGGATCAACTTTGTCATCCTCCTTTGTACGTTCTCCAGTGCATTTATATCCATTCTGTAATCATTTCTTGTGCACACACTGAGATATGTCTCGCGCTTGGCCTAATGTAAATAGATGGGCAGCGTCTTCAGGTTAAGCTATGTATTATTATAATCATGGGGGAGTGCTAAACCCGTAGGATTATACAGCACCTGTGGGGGGTTATGGAAGGTATTTAGGCTCAATTCAGGGAATCAGAGCACAGATCCAATTCCCTAGATCAAGAGCCCCTCACCATCGTCAAGGAACCTCCCTTGAGGGGTTAAGCTACGTAACCTAACCAAATGTTACCTTTCATAAGCTAACCTTAACTAAACAATAATTAGCATAACCTAACAATGTAACCTAACCTAACATAAAAAACAATGTAACCTAACATAAAAAACAATGTAACCTAACATAAAAAACAATGTAACCTAACATAAAAAACAATGTAACCTAACATAAAAAACAATGTAACCTAACATAAAAAACAATGTAACCTAACATAAAAAAACAATGTAACCTAACATAAAAAACAATGTAACCTAACATAAAAAACAATGTAACCTAACAAAAAACAATGTAACCTAACATAAAAAACAATGTAACCTAACATAAAAAACAATGTAACCTAACATAAAAAACAATGTAACCTAACATAAAAAACAATGTAACCTAACATAAAAAACAATGCAACCTAACTTAAAAACAATGTAATCTAACTTATTTTCATAAATATCTCCCAAAATAAAAATCTATGCAAGAAATACCTATTCCTTGATGTACAGGGGCTATATGTATAGCAAAGTGTAAAGAAATGTTTCAAGATCTGCCGAATAATTGTGAGTAACTATGACGAGAACTTTCTCTCAGGTGTTGCTAGGACAATACACACTACAATAACTGTCTCAAATATATATACGTATATACGACACAGGTGTTGCTAACAATACAATAACCGAATCAAAAATACATAAAAGACACAGGTGTTGCTAGGACAATACACACTACAATGAAAGGTTCAAATATATACAAGACAGGTGTTGCTAGGACAATACACACTACAATAACTGGCTCAGACAAATATACATTATATCTAGACTCTATATAAATAATCTGGAGGACGAGCACCAAAAATAGACGAGCAATAAATCACCATCCAGTCACTGTCTTTCTGACTAATAAAGCTTCGTGGGGATACTGAGAGTGAGAAGCTTGACTTACGAGTGGGAGAAAAAGCTTAAAGAAGCTTCAAAGTGGAAAAAAAAGTTGGGAGTAGATGAGGAGTGATGAATGTGGCTGCTGCTACTACTACTGTTGCTGCTGTTGTTGTTACTGTTGTTGCTGTTGTTCCAATGCCAGTTTTATGTATCTTAGTTTATTTAGGTACAGGTACACATAAATACAGTCACACAAATTAGCATACACAGTAATATGTGTGTAAATTACCTAGGATAACCCAAATGAAAATAATCAAGGACCTTAATGGAAATAAGTCCTTTTTATTTTTTTTTGAGGGGGGGGTTATCTTAGGTAATTTACATATATGCTGCTATGTATGATAATTTATGTAACTATTTATGTGTATCTATACCTGAATAAACTTACTTAAAAAGTCAGAAAAAAAGTGACTTATTTCAACTGTTTGTTATAATTAGATTTATTTTATCTGTCTTTGGTTTTTATGGCTTCTTTATATACATAAATATTTTTTCAGTGGGAAGATAGTCAAAAATAGTGCTAAAATATGTATAATATAACCTTGATTAAATGGTAGTTCTCTTATCATTTAACCATAATGACTAAGATCACGTGTTTGGTTTTTCTGCATCTATCATGATGAGGATTTTGACTTAAATTCAAATTTTTATTTCTTTATATGAATGTACAAAGATAATGTGGTTTACGTGTATTACAGCAATGGTAGGCACAAAAGAAAGCCACTAGTATGCAAATGTATATCGGACAAACTAATGGTTCAGATTCAGATTCATTCAGATTTTTTATTTCCTTGTAAGTTTACAATGTGGTTGACATACTGTAGGAAGTATATATACATAGGTAGTTTACAGTGAGGGTTTACAAGGATTTGTAGTGCAAAGAGCCACTATCATGCCTTGGCATTACGGGCAGTTTAAACTTAACAGATTACTAATTACTTAACACTAGACGTACACAACATAGTTTGATCAGTTGCACTAATTATACAATAGGTTATACTTCTGTCAAATATATGTTATTCAACATTTGCATTAGGTTAAAATATGAGAATTTATTGTACGCTTGAGCATTTACTTTTGGGGATCTGAGGCCTTTTTTTTTATTTTATTTAAAAGAACGAAATATGTACAAATAGTATACATCCAAAAAAATTACCTCACAACAATAAGACAATAAAAAGAAAATACAATGTTATTCAATAACCAACTGGTTGATTTTGATTTGATTTTGCCACCGAAGTGGCTAGTTTATTGTGCACCCCATATCCATCCTGTGGACGGTAGCGCAAGAGCATATGGATACACAAAAGGCCTAGGCACTAGGCCCCAAAGGGGTTAACAATTGTACATTTGGGTTTATATCTACATTTCAATTATCTGTTACAAGCAGGTATCTTATTTCATGAGTAAGATATCTTTAGATTCTTTAGAAAGTATCAATACAAATCATGAAAACACACAAAATCAAATATCACTAAATTAATGCCAATCCCACACAAGGGAACCATTATAACATCATGGGTACAACAAAAGGTACAATTACACAATAAAATTTGTTTCCCTAATAAGACTGATGTCACACCCTGACACATATCTCCCCACCCCAGCAAATTTTCCCCCCCACCTAGCATGAAGCTGTCACACGAACATCAGTAGATAACCCTCACTATCGCCAAGTAAGTAAAATACATCAAAACAAATTAATTATAAGGCGTCAATAAGTGCTTGACAATCCACAAAAACCCTAAACCTAAACAATGCATTAAAATCACATACAGAGGTTGCAATACAAAACTCCTACAAACACATGGAAACACCATTGTGTTGCACTCAAGCATGAAAATGAGATATGACATACAACTCATTTGATCCTAACACAATTACTGAAAATACTACACAAAAGGTCTTTATTACCCATTTACAAAAAACACTTGTCCTTCTCAAAGGAAAAAATACAAGGTCTTAATACATTGCACAAACCCAGAGGCAAGCCACTACCTCTCGGCTTGCCTCACCGTCACATAAAAGAAAAACAAAATTACACAAAAGCATATAATACAACAGTGGCAAAAACCAGGACTATGTCACACAGTGTAAACATGACAACCATACATGGACAACTAATAATATACACAAAATGCTGACGCAGAAAACCTGCAATGACATCCAACCTGCCCTCAGGAAAGCCCCCTTATGTCCCCACCACTGAAAAATTCTAATAAAAAAAATTAAAATTATGTCCCCATCAACCCAAGTCAACCCACCTACCCTCTCATGTATACTCCTTCACACACCCATTCATCCCGCATCCAAAAACGTTGCCTGTCACTCGAGGAATACAAAAAAAAAATTGTAATCCGTCTCGCCCCCCTTCCCCCGCCCCTTTTCACTCCTCCTCATTCACGCCATCTTTCACACTCCTAAACCGCTCACTCCCCAACCAAGCAAACCCCCCAGAGACTAGCCCATTTAAGAGCCTCCCTCGTCACGCCACAAGTAATTTCCCTATTGACATGTTCCTATAGCTGTCTGGGAATAAAACATCCCATGTCCCCCCATAAATTTCCTGGTTCCTGCACTTCGTCCTATACATATGTTCCGCTATGGCCCTGATTCTAACCTCCCCCTTAGCCTCCCTCATCCCCCATGCAACATACACAAAATCCACTACCAAATACATTAGTGTTTGCCGACATCCACACCCACTCCCCTATATCCAAACTCAATGCCCTTAATGCCGAAATCCCCATCATACGAAGAACCTCCCAAACCATACCCTAACCTTATCCAAACATTCACAGAAATATACAGCATGATACGCAGTATCCGCCATCCCACACCTACCACAAACTGACACCGCCACCAACCCCATCCGAAACAAAAGAGCCTGAGACACTACCACTCCATGTAAAAACCTAAAAATCAGCTCCCTAACCCTCGCCTTCAACCTCAACCTGCTCAACCCCCCCATATTCCCTTCCAATCATACACCAGAAACACAGCCACCCCCTCCACTACATCCCTCACCTCTCCTACCCTCCCCAATACACTCGCTGTTAACCCCTTAGGTTCTCTCACAGCTAGTAGACACCCCAACATATCTCCACACAGCAACAGCTCTTTCCCCACCCACAATCTCTGCAGGTCACTCATCACCTTGCCCCCCCTACTCCCCCCCACCCCATCTATCCTCCCGTAACAATGCTTCACATATACACACTTCAGTCGTGTAGTAATAGGTATAAGCCCCAAACCCCCTAACCCCACCCTTTGCATTACCACTTCCTTCTGCAGCCATGGTCTACCATACCCCCACACATACCTCTACACCCTCCTTTCCAAACCCCTCACATCCTCCTGCAGCAACAGGAACACCGCTGCAACATGCCATAACCTACTGTACACAATCGCGTTTACAACACTCACACGCTGCTGCAATGCTAGGGCCCCCTGTCTCTATCCCCCCATCCTATGCATTGCACCCCCACAACCCCTGCCGAATTCACCCTCCTGGCTTCCTGAGAATCATTCATAAAAATAACCACACAAATCTTTAACTGGCCCATGACAGGCCACCCATACCTCACCCCCATCCCACCCTCCACCCACGTTTCCACCTCCAACAGTTTAGACTTGGCCCGATTGACAGACATTCCTGTTGCCCTCCCAAAAATATGAATAATCTTACCCACATTTCTGAGTCCTTCCTCCCCTCCCACCAAGACAGTCGTATCGTCCACATACCCTACAATACCGGTTTCACACACCATCCCCCTCCCCCTCCCAAACCCCTTCCACAATCAGACTGTAAAAAGGATTCTGTAAACACGCAAACAGGATTTGCAACAAAAGACACCCCTGCCGCAAACCCTTTCCCATACTCACTTCTTCACCCACTCGACCATTCACTTGCACCCTCACAATTGCATCCTTATACAACGTTTCTGCCCATCCTACAATTTCTTCCCCAAACCCCTGTTTACGCATTACCTTCCACAACACATCTCTTTCCACACTATCATACGCTGCTTTCCAATCCAATCCCAGTACTCCACCTTCCCTTCTACCCTCTATAAAATCCCTAATCCTCCAATGTCCCCTATGCATGCTGCGGCCTGGGATACCATACTGACCCTGCTCAATCACACTGCCAAGCACTCTTTTCATCCTATTTCCCAACACTTTGGTAAATATCTTGTAATCTGCACACATTGACAGCACCCTATAATCCCTAATCGTCACCCCTTCCTCCCCCTTTTTAACTAGCACTACCACCCCAGTGCACTGTGTCACCCCAAAACATCCTGACTCTTTAATTCGATTAAACAACCTTACCAAACATTCCTTTACAACTCCCCAATTCATCAAATAGAAATCATTTGGGATACCATCCATTCCCAGCGCTTTCCTCCTGCTCATACTTTGCACCGCCATCCACACCTCATCTTCACTAATCTCACCCCCATATCCTCCCTATCCTCTTTCTCCAACACCTGTGAAATACCCTCCCCCAGGATCTGACCCTCCCACCCCCCACTCTATCCCTTCTGCAAATAACACTCAAAGCACTTACCGAGATATATTCCCATTGCTTCAGTCGTATATATTCCCATTGCTTCAGTCGTATTCAATATTTGCCCTGTGACATACCCATCCATGTGATCACTCACCTCCAACCCCATCACAATCATCCCCCTCAGCCTTTTTCGAAACTACTGTAAGACAAGCCGATGGCCTATCTCCCCATAGCATATCTTCTATTCCCCCATGCAACAGCACTGCATCAAACCTTTCATTCTGTATCTCTCACAATCTCTCTTTCAAACCCACTATCTCTGCCACTGGGTAAGTAGTCCCCCCTTCATAACAACTACTCAATTGCCCCTCGAGATACTTCTGCAACTCATACCTCCATTGATTTTCCTCCCTACCCTTTACCTTATAATATTCCCTAATACCCGGTTTCGCGCATGTCTCCCACCACGTCACAATATCCTCACCCATTCTTCCTTTAGTCCATAAAGGTTCCCACCACTCTGCGAAACAATTTCTTCCCTCTCCTCCCACAAGTAACCTCACATTAAGCTTCCAATAACCCTCATACCATTTTATTATACCCTCCCATCCCACGTTCACTAACACTCCCCTATGGTCTGAAAAACCCACATCTAACGCTTGTACCCTCCCACCAGAACATCCCTCGTTACATACACCCGATCCAAACATGCTGCGTACCCCCGCCTAATAAAGGTGTGTTCCACGTGCCACCTGCCCCCCACCACATCCACCATCCCCGCACTACCCAACACATCTCTTAGTACACCCAATACACACCCCGCCCCCCTAGGTTCAACATCCTTCTTTCTAATGACACTATTCCAAACCCCACCCATTAAAGTAACTGCCGGCAATCCTCCCATATGATATACTAAAAACTCCCTAACAAAATCCTCCTTTATCTTCCTTTTATTGTCGGCAGGCATATACACTCCCAAAAAACACACCCTAACATCTCCCCATACCCTGTCAACCCTCACAATCCTCCCCCCCCCCTCCTCCCATGCCAACAACTTAAATGGGCTGGTCTCCTTCACCACAATAGCAACTCCACCCTTTAACCTACCTGAACACCTCACAAACACATGATAACCATTTAGTAACAAGTCACAGCCACAACTATAATTGTGTTCTTGTAAAAAAAACACATCCACAGCATACCGTCTTAAAGTCACCTCAACCCATTTTCACTTTACTTCGGCCCGAAGGCCATTTACATCAAAAGTTATACACCTGAATACAATAAAGGGGGCTTTCCTTTGGACCTCTGTGGACTCGGCACAATACCCTTTTGCGGTCCCACTTCCTTACTGCTACATTGCACTTCCCTAGCCCCTTCCGACCTCTTCAGCCCCCCATGACCCTGGCGTGCCACATCCACCCACGCCTTCTTGCGTGATTCCCCAGTCACCTCCATACCAGCTGCACTTTCTTCCTTGTACACAGTCACCTTTACTTCTCTCACCACCAACCTGCTTTGCACAAGGCTTTTGCCTGCATCACACTTGATGTCAGCTAAATCACCTACCACATTCTCTCCACCATCCAAAGGCACCTCTCCCTGAGGACTGTCAAGCAGTCCCTTGAGCATCTCCTGAACAGGTGCATCCAAACCCAGATCCAGAGGCTCACTCTGGTCCTCAGACCCCACAACCAAAGGTTTCTGTGACACGTCAGTCAGAGTCAAGCACGACTCCCCAGTGCCATCCACAATATCGCTCCACTTTCCCGTTGGGGCCATGACCACATTCTCGACCACCGACACCGCCACCACATTCCTGCCTCCAGGACGTTGATCTTGCCGTCTCTCACACACCACAGCCACATGCTCATATGAGCCACAAATCCTGCAGGTTCTCCTCTGCCCTGCATACATCACATACACCTGCATCCTGAAGTCATCCATGATGATGTACGATGGTATAGACCATCGTAACATCATCTTGAGGGTGAAAGAACCCTCAAGTAATCCCGCATAGGGGCCCTCAGTCCACCTGCCCACCGACGTCGAATGAATTACACCGTACTCCTGGAACACATTCCATATGTCAGTGTCATCAGCCTCGAACGGCACATTCCTGAACCATACCAAAGTGTAGTACTTGGATACATCCTTCAGATGCACCTCCAAACTGGAGTTAATCATCACTGGGATGTCCTGATACCTGTCCACATTGCATTCATATGCACTCATCATTGCCTTCTTCACAAATATGCAGGAAGCCCCATTTAGCACAATCACGTACAACTCATCATTGGCAATACCATAAGCATCCCTAAGGATAGTCGGTAACACCATCGCAGCATTTGAGGGATTCACAGCGCCTTGTAGAACCTCCACACAGACTGTGTTTGTTTCCTGGCCCCATTTTGAAGAAAATATTCCAACTCGCCGGGTCACTACCCAGGCTCAGCTCAACCGTCCCGTGCGAGAGTTACTGCTAGGTGAACAGGGGCAGGAAAAATGCCCAGTTTTTCTACCTATGCCGGGGATCGAACCGCAGACACTCGGTATGTAAGCTGAGTGCGTTCAGTTCTGAGGCTAGGGGAGTAACACAGTGAGCAATTATGATTTGCGGTGGTGGAGAGTGATTTGGTAGCTTTGTTGGTAAGGTTAAGTATGGTGTACTGTGTATTTAGTTTTGGGTGAGTAGGTGGTTTTTAAGAAGAGTCTTGAATTGATGTACAGACAGGGTTCCTTTGGTATTCACTGGTAATGAATTCCAAATTTTTGGGCCCTTTATGTGCATAGAGTTTTTACAGTGTGAGATGGACACGAGGAACATCAAAGAGTGATCTGTGTCTTGTGTTATGGTCGTGTGTCCTGTTAAGGTTGGTAAGGAGAAGTTTGAGTGGAGGGTTTATATTTGAGTGTAGTGTTCGATGTATGTAGTAGGCACAATAATAAGTATGGATGTTCTTTATGGTGAGTAAGTTTAGACTTTTGAATATTGGTGGAGTGTGCGTGCTGTCTGGAGTGGGAATTTGTTATCATTCTGACTGCAGCCTTTTGCTGGGTTATTAGTGGTCTGAAATGATTTATTGTTGTTGAACCCCATGCACAAATTCCATAGGTGACATAGGGGTAAATGAGTACTTAAGAATTAGACATGGACTATTAAGTAGGTTTTTATGGAGTTAGCTAAATTATATGTACAATAAGAAGGGTACAATTTTTTAAAAGTATGACTTATTATTTAAAGTTGATAAGTATACAGGCCCAATTGACACCAATGACATAGTACTATCCAGAAAACTTCTGGGGGAGAAAATTACCTAATTTGCCCAAAATACTCTGCATAACAAGGGGCTTTCTATATAGTATGTCATTGATGTCAGCTAGGCCTGTATACCTTGTACATGTACCTGTAGAAATAAAAATTATTATTATTATTATTATTATTATTATTATTATTATTATTATTATTATTATTATTATTATTATATAAATTCAAGTGTGCAGGAGCACATCTCTCAGTTTAGTGCTAAATAGTGTGGTAGTATTTTAATTTTCCTTTTATCACGTTATATATATATTTGAGTCTACCTTCACTGAATGGCCAATGCATCTTACAGCCAGGTTAGTTCCAACTCGTTTAGTTTATGTGCAGGAAAATTTGTCAAGCACAAAATTCGTTTATGAAACTTGGAATCATTATAGAACGTCTCTTTTGATCAGCTTCAAAAATTTCAGTCCTGGTCTGGTCAACTGTTGTATCTTAATCGGAAATATTTTCTTCTGATTGAGGTTAGGCTTTGTACGTGCCAATTTGCCAGTTTTATAGACTTTTTATTATATGAATTTTCTTATAAAACACACAAAATCAAAATGTGTTTTCTTAGAGGATTGTAGATAATTTTAAATAGAATAGATCTGCAAAAACAAGGGGGAGGTATGTATATTGAAAACTCGCATTTTTTTTTACGGTGTTTAAATGTTGTGCGAAATAATACCTGAATAATAGTGTTCGTATTTTTAACTAACTTTCTCCAATTGACTTTACAATTTCAGCTATAGTCAATTGTAACAATTGACTATAGCTGGAGAGTCGTGCAACAACTGACAAGTGCAGGTTATATATAGACTATTCTGAAAACTGGTTTCCACGAGATAACTTTATCATTATTATAAACATAACTAAGCGCTAAACCCACAAGGGTCATACAGCGTTGGAGATAACTGTGGAGAGTATCTTCCAACCAGCTTCAAAATTTCATTAGTCATGTATGGTACTTAGAAGACTGGTATTGTTAGTGTGTGTAGGTGTCATTTTGACACTTTTCGTCTTGAAATGGTATAGTATTATATTATGCTAGTGTATTATTTTGCCTTATGCCGGTGAGTGGCTCTTGATCCAAGGAATTGAACTTATCCCCCCAGTGGAAACTTTTTTGAGTTGCTCAAGTTCCACAGGGTAAGTGAGCCGTAGGAGCCTTAAACATACCACGGATCGGTCCTCGGAGTACATGAACCCACACACCCAACCAAAACAAACATACACATTCAAGTTGGCGGAGGTAACAATTGTGTTCATTTTAATTGATAGATTTATTCTCCTAGGAAGGTCTAGGCAAGTTTGTACAGTTAGTAACTAATATTAGGATTATTAAGGCAACGTTAGATATTAATAATGTAGTTCTAGCACCTTAATATAGGTAGATATAAGCCTTAAATAGGTACATTAGGTTATGTTAGCCAAAGAGAAATGGCAATCCCTTGCGGAGGTCAAGCAGTGTGAGACTCACGACGCATGATCTGCGTTCTTACCAGACCAGACTTCATCCATAGAACAAGTGCTGCGACCAGGCAGCATCCCCCACGTGACTCAACATCTGTCCTGGGGGCACGGAAGAGATATCCTGAAGTACTGAGGATATCTTACTCCATCCAGACCCAATACAGTAGGACCTTACCTCTTTTCTTCTCAGTATCTGGCCAGTTTTCTGGGGGAAATGTGTGTAGGTTTTGTTGTGGGTCTCTCGTGCGGTCGGACGCATTTTAGCAGGTACCAGCGTCCCATTGTTGAGTAAAAGTCTGGAAGCTAGTGTCCCTTACTGTTTAGATATTGCTTGGAGGATATACCCTAGAGCTGGGGATTCTAAGTTAATACAAGACACTAATACCACTTAATTTGCAGATTAAGGCTCTTCCCTACACATGGTGGGGGCTATAGCTTAGGAAGACAAGGAGACACATTTCCACTCCATCAAGTAAGTTAAACCCTTTCATAATCGTGCATGTAGTGGGGAATTCTTTCGGCTGCAGTTAGCTAGAAATTTGTCCCATAGCCACTTGTAAGTCTGAGAGAAGTGTCTCAGAGTGTCGGTGTCAACAGTGCTTGCTCAGAGTGCAGCTTACAAGAAGGCAGTCCCAAGACAAGTTTTTATACCCCCCTTTCTTGAATCAAATCTGAATGTATCCTATTCCTCATTTTTAATATTATCCCAACTGGTTTAGAGCTTCATCTAATTAAAATAAATCAATCTTTAATGGTTGATTTATCTAACGAGATGATTGAAGGGCTAATATTTAACTACATTATAAACATGAACTATTCCTTTCTCGCATTAAGGTAGAGTTAGTTTAATATCTTCATTATGCACTTTATACCCATCCTGTGGGCGGTAGTAAAAAGATTTACCTTGAAAGGAAAAGGAGTTTAGAGTCCACACAAAGGCGAATAAGGCCAAGAAAGATATCAGTAGGTACAGGGAGGTGAAGTGACCCTTCACTGGCCTCCACTCTCAGAAAATTAGTGAGGCACATAATGGGTCCAGAGACACGGCCGAAAGTTTTGATAGATAAGATAAGATTTCTTCTGATTTTTAACCCCGGAGGGTTAGCCACCCAGGATAACCCAAGAAAGTCAGTGCGTCATCGAGGACTGTCTGTCTTATTTCCATTGGGGTCCTCAATCTTGTCCCCCAGGATACGACCCACACCAGTCGACTAACACCCAGGTACCTATTTGCTGCTAGGTGAACATGACAACAGGTGTAAGGAAACACGTCGAAATGTTTCCACCCTGCCGGGAATCGAACCCGGGACCTTCGTGTGTGAAGCGAGAGCTTTAGCCACCAGGTCACCGGGGCTCAACAAGTTACAAAGGTAGAAGGTTGTGCAATATAGGGATACCTTTCACGGATCACAGAGAAACAGAAATGCACGTGGTTTTTACAGCGTTGAATTTATAGCTAAGAACTATTATCCTAATTCATTTTAAAATCCAATTCAAAGGTATATTATATTAGTACTAACCTAAAGTGAATAGGGTCAACAGGTGTAACGAAACTTGCATAGAGTCTGTTCCTTTAGGTGTGTCAGTTGTGATACAGAATCGAGGGTCACGAAGCTTGTCACTATGACCAGATGACACAGTGGCAGGCAGGGGAAGGACGAACAAACCTGGCCATCACGGCATGGTGACCCACCGTCAGGAGTGTATATACCTCGGTCAATGACCAAAAGCTCCAGCTGTGGGTCATCATATGACTAATTTCCGCGTCAGGAAACACTTGTCCTGTTTCCTGACGAACCTTACCTAACCTAACCTGTTGTTCAGTGTTGTAAAACATTCAAGAACAAGTGTTTGGTTAGCTAAGAATAAGACATTATTGATGAATAGTATAAGGTTATATTTTTGTTGTTTCTTAGGATTATTGGGAAGTCTTACAATATATTATTACAGCGCTTTATGACCCTAGAAGGTTCAGCGCTTTATTTTGATTATAATAATAATTACAATATGTTAATTGTAGTTGTGGTCAGGAAAATGTTCATTGATGTAATTATTTAATAATAATATGAGTTTCAGATTAATATCACACATATATAGATCTACGTGATGCAAACATTAAACTATCAGTCCGTCCATGAAACTTACCCAGTGGTTATAAGAAAGTTTCAGTGAGAAAATAAAAGAAACAAATCACACACTCATATATTTATTACAGCAGCCATATATCTGCTCAGGTTGTTTATTGCTCAAATAAGATATTGTACTGTGATTATTTACAAAGAAAGCTTAAAAACGGAGTCCATCATTGTCAAACACCTGCAGATATTATAACTACTTGCACCCTATGTTTTCTATATAACAATATAAGTAACTAGATTTTAATAGCATAGAGCTGCATGAAGCAAAAAATAAAATTATAAAGTTAAAACTCATACTCTAACGATGAAAATAATAACTGAGGCTAACTATTGGAAGTTACTCAATATAAGATCCAAGGGAACGTTTAATTGAATTTGTTTCCCAAGAGTGTATTTAACACTGAACTTATTATCATGGGATTTAATCAAGCAGTTTAATTCGAGCAACATAATTGTAATTGATGGTTGTAGTATTTCTTATTACATGTTTAAATTTATTTTATTGATGCCGCCTGAGTGGCTAGTTTATTGTGCTCCTCAGCTCATCCAGTGAGTGTAAAAATAATCAAAATGAGTATAGTTATATCGTTTGAATATTACAGTCATTTTATAGGTTATATTATTATCAAATAATTGTTCATTATCTACCTAATACAATATGTGAAAACAATCTTAATATTAAAAATGTCATTAACGCTAAAGTTATTTCATATATTACTTAATTTATGTAACTGGTACCGAGTGTGGACACACTCAGGATTGTAGATACAAATAACATTGAAGTGAGTTATCATTTACTCGCATTTGTTTGGATGTGTCTCCATATTGGTTTGATTTTTGGACAGTCTTAAGATATAGTTGGAGTGTATGACCCTGCCTGTGCACACACTTTACATGTCATGTGATTGAGGTTACCATACAATAGCTTAGCCTAAGTGTAGCAGTAGCATTTTATATTCTACTGACTTTCTTACTTCAGTAATTATACTTGATACATTTCATTATGATTGACACGGGATCTGCTAGTTGCTATCTGTACTCTTCTGCTTTCTTCACTTGTTAACTCTGCTCTGGCAGTAGTCTTCTGCTTTCTTCACTTGTTAGCTCTGCTCTGGCAGTAGTCTTCTGCTTTCTTCACTTGTTAGCTCTGCTCTGGCAGTAGTCTTCTGCTTTCTTCACTTGTTAGCTCTGCTCTGGCAGTGGTCTTCTGCTTTCTTCACTTGTTAGCTCTGCTCTGGCAGTGGTCTTCTGCTTTCTTCACTTGTTAGCTCTGCTCTGGCAGTAGTCTTCAAACTTCTGTTGACAAACAATTTAGTCAAGGTCTTGACTTTATCATGTTCCTGGACACCTATGAGAGACCACAAGATCTTGAATACCTGCAATAAACATTTTAAAACTGTGAGTTTGGCTTCAGACTCATTAGCATGTTAGGGTATTTAGAGCAAACGAAATGAGAACAGGGAGTCGGAGGCAATTAAATTGCCTAGTTTTAACTTTTGCAAACTTTAGAACAATAAGTACGTATAGCAAAAAAATTCAATTTGTAATCTGAGTAACATGGATCCGCAATTGATATGCCTGGAATATGTTAAGCTACAGGTTCTTAGATCAAGGGAAAAAAAATATGAGACTTTATCATCAGAGTAAAAGAACCTGAAATGGTATGCTATTATAATTAGCCTCTGTTTACTCCTCCCGAGTTCGTTCAGTGTTCTTGTTCTTATAACTTCATGTGTTTTCACTGATAGGCTTCTGAAATTTCGAACGATTGAATTTTCATATATTTTTGGATGATTCTGCTTTCGTCTTGGTGGTAACAGACTCAAACTTTGAACTTGATGTGCCGAAAATGCAAACATGTTTTTTTTTTCTATGGAAATTTAATCTTGCTGATATAACTGTAAGAGAGAGAGTTCTTCTTTTGTAGTTATCCTTTGTTGTTTATCGATCCTCGGCGGATCTTTCAGAGGTCTTCAGTGCTTTCTCAGTGGCTATCAAAAGTCTTCAACGTTTTGCAGAGGTCTTAAGTGTTATTCAGCGTCCTTCAGAGGTCTGCAACTTGCAACTAGTTGAGCTGTGAGGGTTTGTGAGAATAGGGTCGTCCAGCAACCTATAAATATTTTCAACTCATTAGCATTTATTATTATTATTATTATTATTATTATTATTATTATTATTATTATTGTTGTTGTTATTAATGTTATTATAGTATCGCAACTGTTTATATAATTATTTTTATAATAAAAATTAAAAATGAAACAATAAGAACATAAAATAGTAATAAAATTATAGTAATGCTGCTCTTCGGAACATGTCATGCACATGATCAGTTCCGTGGCAGGACACATTTGTTCTGTCTTCTGACCAATAAAACCACTACTGCAGTTGTTGATACTATTACTATTATAACTACTACTACTGCTGCTGCTGCTACAACTACTGCAAGAACAACAACAACTACTGTAATTACTTTTACTACTGCTAATATTATAATTACTAATACTATTAATAATAATGATAATAATGTGATTAAACAGTGTGTGTGTGTGTGTGTGTTTTGAGAACAAACATGTTTGCCCAACACAGAGCCAGAGTAGGATTGCACTAACCTGGGCGCCACTAATCTCGGTGGCACTAACCTGGGTGGCACTAATCTCGGTGGCACTAACCTGGGTGGCACTAACCTGGGCGGCACTAACCTGGGCGGAAGGTGCGGTGGGTGGGCGGGGTGGTGGATTTGGTCTCGGTTCATCCAGGGAGTCAAACTTCTTTTCATTGTTTTTGTTGACGTAGTTCAAAAACATCTCCCTCTGGTGAGCCAGCGTAGTGGAGAGACAAGTAGAGTGTGTGAGACACAGGTAGAGTATGTGAGAAACACAGGTGTAGTGTGTGAGAGACACAGGTGGTGTGTGAGACACAGGTATAGTGTGTGAGACACAGGTAGTGTGTGTGAGACACAGGTAGTGTGTGAGAGACACAGGTGGTGTGTGAGAGACACAGGTGGTGTGTGAGACACAGGTGTAGTGTGTGAGACACAGGTAGTGTGTGTGAGACACAGGTAGTGTGTGAGAGACACAGATAGAGTATGTGAAACACAGGTAGTGTATGTGAGAGACGCAGGTAGAGTATGTGAGACACAGGTAGAGTATGTGAGACACAGGTACACACCCCGGTGGCCTAGTGATAAAGCTCTCGCTTCACGCACGGAGGGCCCGGGTTCTATTCCCGACGGGGCGGAAACATTTCGAAGTGTTTCCTTACACACACACATACATACAACAGGCCTAGTGTCAAATCGACATGTGCCTAGGACAAAATGGTAACTAACAGGTAGTGTATGTGAGAGACACAGGTAGAGTATGTGAGACACAGGTGTAGTGTGTGAGAGATAGAGTAAGTGAGAGACACAGGTGGAGTGTGTGAGACACATGTAGAGTATGTGAGAGACACAGATAGTGTGTGTGTGAGACACAGGTGTAGTGTGTGAGAGACACAGGTGGAGTGTGTGAGACATAGGTGTAGTGTGTGAGAGACAAATGGAGTGTGTGAGAGACACAGGTGGAGTGTGTGAGAGACACAGGTAGTGTGTGAGAGACACAGGTGGTGTGTGAGAGACACAGGTGGAGTGTGTGAGACATAGGTGGAGTGTGTGAGAGACAAATGGAGTGTGTGAGAGACACAGGTGGAGTGTGAGAGACACAGGTGGAGTGTGTGAGAGACAAGTGGAGTGTGTGAGAGACACAGGTGGAGTGTGTGAGAGACACAGGTGGAGTGTGTGAAAGACACAGGTGGAGTGTGTGAGACATAGGTGGAGTGTGTGAGACAAATGGAGTGCGTGAGAGACACAGGTGGAGTGTGTGAGAGGACATTTTGTCCTAGGCACATGTCGATTAGACACTAGGCCTGTTGTATATATATATGTGTGTGTAAGGAAACACTTCGAAATGTTTCGGCCCCGCCGGGAATTGAACCCGGGCCCTCCGTGCGTGAAGCAAGAGCGCTTGTGTGAGACACAGGTAGTGTGTGAGAGACAAAGGCAGTGAGAGACACAGACAGTGTGTGAGAGATAGGTAGTGTGTGAGAGACACAGGTAGTGTGTGAGAGACACAGGTAGTGTATGAGAGACACAGGTGGAGCGTGTGAGAGACACAGGTAGTGTGTGAGAGACAGATGTAGTGTGTGAGAGACACAGATAGTGTATGAGAGACACAGGTGGAGTGTATGAGAGACACAGGTGGAGTGTGTGAGAGACACAGGTGGAGTGTGTGAGAGACACAGGTAGTGTGTGAGAGACACAGGCAGTGTGTAAGAGACACAGGTAGTGTGTGAGAGACACAGGTAGTGTGTGAGAGACACAGATAGTGTGTGAGAGACACAGGTAGTGTGTGAGAGACACAAGTAGTGTGTGAGAGACACAGGTATTTTGTGAGAGACACAGGTGGAGTGTGAGAGAGACACAGGTGGAGTGTGTGAGACACAGGTAGAGTATGTGAGAGACACAGGTGGAGTGTGTGAGAGACACAGGTGGAGTGGGTGAGAGACAGGTGGAGTGGGTGAGAGACAGGTGGAGTGTGAGAGACACAGGTGGAGTATGTGAGAGACACAGGTGGTGTGAGAGACACAAATGGAGTGTGAGACACAGGTATATATATATATATATATATATATATATATATATATATATATATATATATATATAAAACACTGATCTCTTTGCGAATTCTAGCATATATATATATATATATATATATATATATATATATATATATATATATATATATATATATATATATATATATATATATATATATATATATATTGAAAAGGTTTAATATAAATATTGTCTTTTAAAATACGAGGACAGCTAAACACAGGCTTATTTAAATGCACTCTCCAAGGTGGGGATGTTACTTACAAGGTCCCCTTCATTATGTATTCCTATCGAATGTTGGACAGCCAGGTAAATCGCTCGACACTATATAAAGTTAACGTTAATGATCAATTAGGTCGGCACGGGTAGCAGCCCAAGTCATTATCTTCTGACAGTTCAGTTTTGGGAACACACATAACTGAGTCCTCTTTTATTACACATGACGGTCATTTCGTGTACATCCTGAGCCAAGGCTATACAAACTCCATTCTTATCCAGTTGAGTCAATTGTGTACAATCTCAAACCAAGGTATCTTACAAAAAAAAAATGAATTGTTCATTATGCAACGTTGTTCCTTAATGATCTTGCTAGGTAGGTCTGGTTTGTGTTATACTTATATCTCCATGATCTATCCTGCGCATGTTTCGCCCATTGGAGCGTACATTTCGCCCGTTTTATCGCTGTACATGGAGGTTACGTAATAGTGGAACAAGTTCCTATTGTTACTTAGGATAAGTTAATTGTGTCCCGTAGCTCGATCGCTTTTTGTGAATTATTATTATGTGAGCAAATCACCTGCAGGAGGCTTACTGGGCATTACCTGAATTATTACCTGCAAGTAATTTGGGTGAGGTAAGTGGGGCTTAAGTCACAGCAGGTCACTGAACTGTAACTCCCTCGTTGCCCACTCCCTACCACTCTCACAAAAAGCTAGACCTGACATTAAATTAATAATTATAATATTAAAACCAGCTACTCTGGTAAATTAAAGTTGTGGGCTGAATTAAAGTTGTGGACTGGACTGTATATTATTAGGCTTGCTGGCAGAGCCAGCAAGCCTAATAATATACAGTCCACAAAATATAATTGGTATTAACACTTACCATTTAATTACTGTAGATGGGTCACACCACAACACCTAGACTCTACACTGGCCAGCTACAGATCTAAATGCAAGGACTAATGTTGCACTTTCCTGTGAGTGATGTTCGCATCCCTTATCTTCCGCCATCCACATGTAATTCTTGATGTCCCACAAATTTCCTGTCCCACTTCTTCAGCAGGGGACATTAACACGGGTTCCTAATTACAAATTCAGGCCGAAAAACCCCAACTGACCTTCGAGAACGCCCAATCACATTGCACAACTGTCCAGTGTTTACACATTAAATTCAATATGGCGTCTCTCCCCGGCGTCACTCCATAGCACTTCTACACCCCCCTCACTCGAAATTTCTCGAAGGTCCAAATAGCATCACATTTTAATGCACAATTATTATATTCATTTATATGTTCTACATTTAGGAAATTATGTAAAAAAAAATTCACATCGCTAGCGGACTCAGCTCACACACTGATGCCCGGAGTTCGAATCTCCGGTACGGCTGGAAAACATTAGGGACGTGTTTCCATAAGACACCTGTTGTCTATTCCAGATGGTGATCCTGCCTTGGCTCCCTGTCGTGGGTGAGACCTGTCTCCCATGGGAGGAGGTACAAGGCCCAGTGGCCTAGCTGGCAAAACTCTCGCTTCACATGCGGAGGGACCGGGTTCGATTTCTGGAGGGGTAGAAATATGTCGACGTGTTTCCTTACACCTGTTGTCCTGTACACCTAGCAGCAAATAGGTACCTGGGTGTTAGTCGACTAGTTTGGGTCGCATCCTGGGGGACAAGATTGAGGACCCCAATGGAAATAAGACAGACAGTCCTCGATGACGCACTGCCTTTCTTCTGTTGTCCTGGGTGGCTAACCCTCCGGGGTTAAAAATCCGAACGAAATCTTGTCTTAACTGACCTAATTTGCCCGAAATGCTCTTCATAACAAGCGGCTTTCTATATAATAGTATGTCATTGATGTCAGCTAGGCCTGTATACCTTGTATATGTACTTGTGGAAATAAAGATATTATTATTATTATTAAAGAGTCTACCCTCAGCTTTTCCATTTTCTCTCACACTGTGAACAGGAGGACTACGATATCTGTAGCAAATATTCACTTCAATAATGGAGAGAGTTAATTAGTGTAATATCTTTATTATGCACCCCATACCCATCCTGTGGGCGGTAGTCAAAAGGAGAGACCAAGCACAATACAAAATCTAGGCATCAAGTTGGAAACGCAGTTGGTAATATCACATTATCATTTATAGAGAGTGAACTGCCGTGTTTCAAGCATAACTGACAGCTTAGTAAATACACTGAAGGATATAGGGTTAGAAGCTGCGAGTTTGACTTGAGTAAAAGGACCCCAGTGGAAATAAGTCACTCGACTTTTTTTGTGGTTATCCTAGGTTCTCTACACATATGCTGCTATGTATGATAATCTATGTAACTGTATTTGTGTATACCTGAATAAACTTACTTAGTAAGAGTATTATGTATTTCCACGGGCTAACTGTCGTTCACGACTGCAGGGGATACCCAGGAATCCATATATTCCTACCAGCCGTAACATCTACGGAAATATATATGTTTTTTCTATTTAATATAAATTTGTATTATCTTAAGTAACAGGAAAGGGGTACATGAACAGGATTAAAGTATCAACTACACATTAGTAGTTAGGTACTATTTAGACTTCTAAAACAGTCTGGAATGTAA
This sequence comes from Cherax destructor, assembly GCA_009830355.1. NCBI lineage: Eukaryota > Metazoa > Arthropoda > Malacostraca > Decapoda > Parastacidae > Cherax > Cherax destructor. The sequence continues at coordinate 2,898 of WNWK01003439.1, read as the reverse complement.
CTGTTCTTTGGTAGAAGGTTGACACAGTAATTAATATACAGTTCTATCGAACGTTATGCCAACAAGTACGTATATGTACAAGGTATACAGGCCTAGCTGACATCAATGACATACGCTTGTTATGCTGAGGATTTCGGGCAAATTAGGTCAGTTTTATCCCAGGATGCGACCCATACCAGTCGACTAACATCCAGATAAACCATTTTATACTGATGGGTGAACATGGACAGCAGGTGTCTTAAGGAAACACGTCCCTAATGTTTTCTAGCAGTACCGGAGATTCGAACTCCGGACCTCAGTGTGTGAACTGAATGCGATTGCTTTGTAGCTTGTTAGTTCATTACCTTTGTAACTTGCTCAGCTATCATAACTTTGGGGTCCAGTCCCTGGACCCATTATGTACCTCTGTAATCTTTTGACTACCGCCCACAGGATGGGTATGGGGTGCATAATAAAGATATCAAACTAAACTGCGATTGAGCTACGGGAAATAAATCTTTGACTCTGACTAACTAATAAACTCGATTGTACTTCAGCACTATATGTGTTGATATTGATCTGACGTGGTTTTTGAGCTCTGTCATGTTTCATATTCTGTATTCTGCTGTCTGCAAACTTTGGTGGCTCTCCTGTACCGCACATGGGAAGAGAATATTGCGAGAGTAGAGTGTGGGTATAGATGCTCTCAACTACCTTACACGGGTTAGGCTCGGTGCTTGACACACCATCTTCCTAACTCTTAAGATTTGGTTTGGATCGGATATTTGTGAGTGTCGTGCACACATGCATATTTGTATATGTTTATGTATGTATATATATATATATTATATATATATATATATATATATATATATATATATATATGTGTGTGTGTGTGTGTACTCACCTAGTTGTACTCACCTAGTTGTGGTTGCAGGGGTCGAGTCAAAGCTCCTGGCCCCGCCTCTTCACTGGCCGCTACTGGGTCACTCTCCCTGCGCCATGAGCTTTATCATACCTCTGCTTAAAGCTATGTATAGAGCCTGCCTCCACTACATCGCTTCCTAAACTATTCCACTTCCCGACAACTCTGTGACTGAAGAAATACTTCCTAACATCTCTGTGATTCATCTGAGTCTTCAACTTCCATCTGTGTCCCCTTGTTGTTGTGTCCCATCTCTGGAACATTCTGTCTCTGTCCACTTTGTCAATTCCTCTCAGTATCTTATATGTTGTTATCATGTCTCCCCTATCTCTCCTGTCCTCCAGTGTCGTCAGGTCGATTTCCCTTAACCTCCCCTCGTAGGACATACCCCTTAGCTCCGGGACTAGTCTTGTTGCAAACCTTTGCACTTTCTCGAGCTTCTTCACATGCTTGGCTAGGTGTGGGTTCCAAACTGGTGCTGCATACTCCAATATGGGCCTAACGTACACAGTGTACAGGGTCCTGAACGATTCTTTATTAAGATGTCGGAATGCTGTTCTTAGGTTTGCTAGGCGCCCATATGCTGCAGCAGTTATTTGGTTGATGTGCGCCTCAGGAGATGTGTCTGGTGTTATACTCACCCCAAGATCTTTTTCCTTGATTGAGGTTTGCAGTCTCTGGCCCCCTAGGCTGTACTCCGTCTGCGGTCTTCTTTGCCCTTCCCCAATCTTCATGACTTTGCACTTGGTGGGGTTGAACTCCAGGAGCCAGTTGCTGGACCAGGCTTGCAGGCTGTCCAGATCCCTTTGTAGTTCTGCCTGGTCCTCGTCCGATTGAATTCTTCTCATCAACTTCACATCATCTGCAAACAGGGACACTTCGGAGTCTATTCCTTCCGTCATGTCGTTCACAAATACCAGAAACAGCACTGGTCCCAGGACTGACCCCTGTGGAACCCCGCTCGTCACCGGCGCCCACTCTCACCTAATTGTGGTTGCAGGGGTCGAGTCTCAGCTCCTGGCCCCGCCTCTTCGCTGTCTGCTACTGGGTCTCTGCTCTCCCTGCTCCATGAGCTTTATCATACCTTGTCTTAAAACTATGTATGGTTCCTGCCTCCACTATATCTTTCTCTAGTCCATTCCACTTCCTGACTACTCTGTGGCTGAAGAAGTGTTTCCTGACATCCCTTTGACTCATCTGAGTCTTCAGCTTCCAGTTGTGTCCCCTTGTATCTGTGTTCCCTCTCTGAAACAACCTGTCACTATCTACCTTGTCAATTCCCCGCAGTATTTTGTATGTCGTTATCATGTCTCCTCTGACCCTTCTTTCCTCCAGTGTTGTTAGTCCTATTTCCCCAACCTTTCTTCATAAGACAGACCCCTGAGTTGTGGAACTAACCTTGTCGCAAACCTTGCACTTTCTCTAGTTTCCTTACGTGCTTGACCAGGTGTGGGTTCCAGACTGGTGCTGCATATTCTAGTATGGGCCTGACGTACACGGTATACAGTGTCTTGAACGATTCCTTGTTAAGGTAACGGAACGCTAATCTAAGGTTTGCCAGACGCCCATATGCTGCCGCAGTTATCTGGTTGATGTGTGCCTCCGGAGACGTGCTAGGCGTTATACTCACTCCAAGGTCTTTCTCCTTTGCCGAGGTTTGTAGCCTTTGTCCGCCTAGCTTGTACTCTGTCAGCGGTCTTCTTTGCCCTTCTCCGATCCTCATGACTTTGCATTTGGAGGGATTGAATTCGAGAAGCCAACTGCTAGACCAGATGTCGAGCTCTGTGTGTGTGTGTGTGTGTGTGTGTGTGTGTGTGTGTGTGTGTGTGTAATCAAATTTAATTCAAGGGGAGGGTAGCTCCAATTCCTAGAATCAAGAACCCACTTCTTAGCCTAAGGCGTGGGCAGTCAAGAGATAGATTGATGATGACCTCACATTTCATCAAATAATGAGTAAAATATTAGAACTTATACAAAGTAAGAAAACTTGTTTT